>JAFEME010000331.1:0-32498 GCA_018831755.1 Niveomyces coronatus
CCCCCCCCCCCCCCCCCCCCCCCCAAAAAACGTGCACAAAAAAGGGCTTCCTCATTGTGTGTTTTTTTTTACTTTGTGCTGGGCTAACCAAGTCTGTTCATTGTTGACGAAGAAAATGTATATGGGATTTTCCACAACTTACGAGCACGAATCATGAAGAATGTCATTGAATAAGATTTTTTTTCTTCTTCGTGCCGAGATTAATTTTTTCTTCCATACGAGTACACTGTACAGCACAAACATGATGATTCGCTTACATATCCGAGTTGAAGAGACGCAGAAGAGGCACAGGCGGAGCCAATCTGTGGCCAGCTGACAGACAGGCGAAACAAGGGGACAAGTATAGACCGACGCTGTCCATGCTCGAATCAGACATCCCGGCATTGTCCATCTGACTCCTCCCAAAACGCCCTGCCGATTCTGCTTGGGCCAAGCCGGCACGGCTACTTGGCCCTAACAAACCCCCCTTGTTAGAGATGGTACATACACACTGTACATACTATTCTGGCCTGCCGCGCCAAGATGGTGCCACCCGTCACCACACGGTGTGGATGTATGGAGAGGGAAGAATAATTAAAAAAAAAAAAAATTAAAGAAAAAAAAAAAATCTAAAGCAACAATCCCATCCATCGGCTGGCCAGTCAGTCGCCCGCCAGCTGCTGCACTTTGCCCACCATAAACATGCGTCCCAGAACCTCTTGCTACTAGTATAGTACCGACTGTGCGCTCACCAGCCCTGTCGCCCACACGCATGTTCACTCCTGCGGGTATACAGTATAAGCTGCTGCTAAAAATCCTAGCTGCATTGCCGCCCCCGGCAGCCCAATATATTCCCTCCCCCCCAATTGCCCATAATCCATCCTCCGGCTTTCTTCAAATCTACCCTCCTCCTCGCTGTTTTGCCGATTCCTCGACACCTTCAGGAGCCTGAACAGGATTCGAGAAGCGAAACTTTCATTTCCTTTCGCAGTATCACTATTAAGTTTCAGTCAAAGGTTACCGCAGAACGAGACTGCGACAAGAAACAATCTCAACCTTGTTCGCTATTTCTGGGCCCACGCCCGCAACCAGCCTGCATACCTACATACCGCCATCACCATCCCCAGTGGCCAAGGCGCAGTTCCTCTGCACCACCACCGCCACCTCCCCCCAAGGACGTCGTCTACCACGCTGCCGTCCAGACTTCTCTGCCGAGCCACCCGATTGCCACCAGAACACAGTCATCCGGGCTTCCAGTAAAAATAAAATCAACGTCATTTTGATTTTATTCCATTTGCCAAGACTCTTTTTTAATTCCGCCCTTTCCTCGCAGCCTTGTAACACGCTTGGCCACTTCGCGACAACACACCAGCACCACTTGGGTGGTTTCCTTTGTGATAACAAGTCTTTGCAACAATACACGGGCATTTATTATAGTCGACTTTTCGAGTCTCAGCGCTTTGTTCACCGCAAGACCAAGGTTGCTTTGACATTTCAGAATCGCCTCGAGACGCCTCGCAACCACTTATCCTCCTTCTGACTTCTTGGCTGTTGACGATGAGCATCTTATCCTTATAACACGACCGTCCTCAGGGACGCCACACAACTTTACAGACTGAGACACAGCTTCTGTCGAGAGATTTGCAGATCGTCTCGCATCTTCGAGCCGCAATCTCCTACCAACTACAAGTCGCGATACCCTTGCTCCTACGCTCCTTCACTTCAAGGATCGATAAACTTCGCGCATACACTTACCTCACACTTCCAATACCGACCTCGCCTGAGAGCAAAATCAACCCCTCTGCCTACTTCTGAAACATGTCCACAACCATGAACTGCCTAGATCTTGGTGCACAGGCATCAGCCTGGGACTCACAAATAACAGAAGAAGAGGAACTCGATGAACCCCCCGAGATACAGCTGCATCAGCCCAAACCACGCCAGTTCCAAAGATCTACCATCCAACGCCGGTCAGAGCAGCACTCGTCTCTGCTTACACAGGCTTTGAAGGATCAAAACCAGGATGTGTATCACCAGCCACCACGTTCCATCCTTTCCAACAGCAGCCAGCGCCGTCGCTCCATGGCCAGCACCGTCAGCATCGCCTCTACCGCTGACCTCACCAGTGACACCGGCTTGACCAGCCCTTCACGCGCCAGCACACCCAGTCCACCGATTCCAGAGATGGCAATGCTGCGTCTCAACCACGATGGCTTTCGCGTCAGCCCTCCTACTGTTGCTCAGGATCGCCTCGCCCATGGCCCGACACACGAGGCAGCGCACGAGATTTCCCATGATATTCATCAGGAGCCTCCTCGCAAGCGTTGCATTCAATTCGCCTGCGCTGCCAAGCCTCAGCGAGATTGCCCTGCTACTTCCGTCTCTTTGGAAAAGGCTCCGGCCGCAGAGGAGCCACGGCGCCCATGCATCCGCTTCGCCTGTCCCCCGCGCCCCTCGGATGCTGTCAAGACAAGCCCCAGTGCACCGGAGGCGGCCCCTAAATCGACTGATGTCCCTGCGGAGTCCACCACACCAAAGAAGATCTCCTTGTTGTCTGCTGCTCTCGCTTCGAGCCCATCGAATTCTCAGCGCCCTGCCAATAAGCCTCAAGCTGCGAGGCCTATGTTTCTTCGTGCTGATTCCACAGACCTCGTCAAAGATTCCTCACAGTTCCACGAGTTTGCCAGTGACGTATCTCGTGAAGATGATTGGATCCGCCAAGGAAACAGCTCTGCCGTTCGCCCCAAACTGACCATAAATGACACGCTCGTCAGAGAAATTGGCTTTCGACGTTTGGCGGACGAAGCCGAGGAGGAGGCTCTCCTCGAAGAGGACGAAGAGGATGCTGATGGCTCTGACGATGGGGATGAAGAAGACGACGAAGAAGAGGACGATGAGGACGAAGATGTTGATGATGAGGAAGACGACGACAGTGACGACGATGACGTCGTTGGTGCAGACGGGTACTCGACTGATGAAGAAACCGGCTTTGCTGACTCCGATGATGACGAGAATGAGGACAATGATGAAAACTTGCTCTTCTGGACTCCCGGATACGCCACCGCCATTGCACACAGCTCCAGCACACTTCTTGCTGCTCGTCGTGCATCGGCTGATCAGCTCTCGGATTGCTCAACCATCTCCAACCACAGCCGCAAAGCTGCTCGCCGTACCAAGCCGCGCAATATCCATTCAGACCACGACGGCCACGACCTGCCTGACAGCACCGACTTTGTCTGTGGCACCCTCGACGAGGACCGTCCTCTCGAGGAGGCCTTCAAGTCTTGCCTCGCTGCCCGCCGCAATGAAAAGCTCCGTCTCATCCCACAGGATATTGATCCTAGCTTCCCCACCTCCGATCCGGAGAATGATGACGACGATGACGACGATGTTCGTCGCGGCAGTGAAGAGGCGACCTGGATGCCCGGCAAGATGGAGGACATTCACCACGAAGAAGACAGATCCCGCCGCCGCAGAAAGAGTGAACAGGCTTCACCTCGCAAGTACCACTCGCCGCCGCCCAAGCGCCGTCCATCACCCGCCCCCAATCATCGTGCCCGCTCCCCTCGACCTCTGTTTGGTCGCCGATCTCCTCGGCGAATGCGCTCCCCTGCTCCTCGCGCTTTCACTACACCACTCCAGTCTCCCCACCAAGGAGCACCCGCCAATTTCAAACTGGCCGGGCGTCCCGATGTCACTCACACAAAATCGTTACCGCGTCCTGGTGCCATGTTCCGCGTGAAATCGAGTCGTGCGTCCAAGAAGCACGATGACGACATTCACGTGCGCGGTGCCATTGACATTGTCAAGGGTCTTGAAAAGAAACGCCAAAGACGCAAGGAGAAGTTCAATCAAAAATATTGTAACAAAGCCCGCCGCGGACAGGTACCGGAGCGGAAAACTCAGCCTGGGCGAGGAGCGGAGCGCATGAAGGAGGTGGGCTTGCTCATGGCAGGCAAGAAGGACCAAGGCAACTACGTCTTGTCCGTCTGAAGACTCATATCCTCAATGAGACTGCAGCGCAACGAAACAGACGTTTTTTTTTTCTTTGTTCACCTCGATCTGGTGTCAGGCACGCATCCTATGGCACGTTTGAGCCTTTTTCTACATCCCGTCATTCAAGACTTTTTTCTATCATGCACATATCTGTTTTTCCATCTACTGGAGTCCTTTTTCAATTTGTATATAGCATTTTCATTAGCACACATCAAGCAATGTTCATATTTTTTTGCAATTTTCACGTTTTGCTCTTGGTTACATACTGAAACCCCTGCAATAGCATTGATTTTCGAGCATAGCATGCAGAAGCAACTTCAGACATTATGATGAGAAACGAGAACCACATAGGCAGCATTACGATTAAATATAGGGAACTCGAGCATACAAAATCTCTCTGCGAAGGGTTGATTTTCACTAGAAAAAGCACAACCACGATAGTAAACGTAGTGTGCTGGTTCTACGCATCGCCTCATTGACTGTGATGGTAGGTAGGGTGCATGCCTGAGAAGCGAGGCAGCGAGGCTGGAGAATTCCCAACCTAGCGCAGTTCACTCACTGTTGGGCACAACTGCACGCTATTCCTCTAGAGCCAATAGGAAACAGGGAAGACGGAGGGTACCTACTATTCCAAGGGAAGCCGACCACCACGTATTCCATTATTCTGGCTATATACATACAACCCTGACGCGCGGATACAACGCTCGCAATCGCAACGCGCCTCTGAAAGGAGACGGACGACTCTCATCTTGAAACACCCCGAGCGCTCACTGATCGATTCTGGTTTTAGCGATGTGGATCGTCAACTGGTGTATGAGTCTACTGAACCTTCCCCCCGAGCGCCTCGGAGACGTTTGGACTGACAAAGAGTAATACTGATAGTCTACGACGTCTTGTCGTCCTTTGGACTGCTTAACAAGCACGCCAAACTCCTCTTCCTGGGTCTCGACAATGCGGGAAAGACGACGCTGCTGCACATGCTAAAGGTTAGACGGAGAAATTTTCGTTCCCGCCGAGGCCCGACCCCATCGCAAACTGAAGACGGCATCGGACGACATGAGAGAGATGGGGGCTGCGGCATGCTGTGTTTATCCTGCGCGCGTTACAGAGGGGATTTAGTTCATGATGGAGGATTCTCGCTGACCTGCCATTGTTCTAGAACGACCGCGTTGCCGTCTTGCAACCTACACTTCATCCTAGTGAATCGAGTCCTGCCCCTTGCGTCTACAATCATTGGGAGTAGCTGACGAGGGAAATCTGCAGCATCCGAAGAGCTGGCGATCGGAAATGTGCGCTTCACGACTTTTGATCTTGGAGGTCACCCCCAGGGTAGGTCGAATTTGCACTCGCGATACTTGTCTCCCCGTCGAGAGCGATTTAAGAAGCCGAGAAAACGTTATGGGAAAAAGATAGGACCAAAAGGCTGACTTTTGACGCCTTCTCGTCCAACAGCTCGCCGCATCTGGAGAGATTACTTCCCCGAAGTCAACGGTGTCGTCTTCCTCGTCGACGCCAAGGACGAGGAGCGCTTTGCCGAGGCCAAGGCCGAGCTCGATGCGCTCCTAGCCATGGAGGAGCTTTCCAAGGTGCCGTTTGTCATTCTCGGCAACAAGATCGATCACCCCCACGCCGTGCCCGAGGACAGACTCCGCCACGAGCTCGGCCTGTACCAGACGACGGGCAAGGGCAAGGTGCCTCTGGAGGGTATCCGCCCCATCGAGGTCTTTATGTGCTCGGTCGTCATGCGCCAGGGCTACGGTGACGGTATTCGCTGGCTGTCGCAGTATGTTTAAGGGTGAGGGCTTTGGATGGGGAGGGATAGTGTGGCATGGTATGCGTTGCCCTGCGGATCACTGGCGTAGTGTTTTTCTTTTCAAAGAAAAAAGACGACCCGATGCGTGGCGATAGCAGAAGGAGAGAGCCATTTTTTGTCATTACGAGATGTTGTACGAGACTCGGCACACTGCTGAGGCAAATATGAATCAGAGCAAGTCTATGCATGATAAACCAATACTGCAACTACAGGCAGCTACTACGCGCTCGAATAGACTGTGACGTATTGTGTATTTCTGTATGATTGAACCTTGAAGTCCCAAGCCAGACATCTATTGCCGCGAAAAACTTGTGCCTTCTAGCCTTGTATGGTGTGCTGTTTGTTATATAGAGTTTCTACCGAGGACCGGAGACCACGAGACCCGCCCAGACGCCACCCATAATCAAAGGCCGGTCAACCGACGTCATGGGCGGACACGGCGACTCGGCCTACTTCTGTAAAAATAAACCTTGTGCGCTGACAACCGTGGCTTACTTCTTCTGCGTCTGAAAAATCCGTATTCACCTCAACCAGATCTCGAAAACAACATTTCGCTGCACAGTACAGCTGGCTCTTGCCTCCCTTCAAAGCTTGCTCTATCCAACTCGGCCATGAGATTGGGGCAGTGTGCCTCGTCGAGGTCGCGCGATTAAAAAGTTTCTACTTCACGGCGCACACGCGGAGCAGGGACTAAGACAGCAGATAAATCGACACGGCATAATGGCCACGATGGCCGCGCCGAATTACGGGTTCCCACCCGAGGCCTTTGACACGTCCTACCTGCCCGATGCGGACCACGAGTTCCTCAGCCCCGGCGACATTGCCGCCTTCGAGGCCGCCCTGCAGGCACCCGACCTCCACGCGGCCGCACAGCAGCTCGCACAGCAGCAGGTGCAAGGCGGAGGCGCGCACGATGCGCTGCGCTCGCCAAAGAGCCCCAGCTCGTTCAGCATCACGCGGCGCGACTCGCAAAGCCTCGGCGGGGGCGGCGACGGCGACGGATACAATGCGGGTGAGGCTGGCGGTGCGCTGGCGACGGCGGCGGCGGCAGCAGCGGCGAATGGGGACTTGTTTGATGCTGCGGGTGCGGCCGACGGCAGCGGCGGGCAACAGCAGCAGCAGCAGCACGGGACGTTTGTCACGGCGCAGAACGACTGGGCGCCGGTTAGCTCGCGGTTCTACCGGCCGAGCAGAAAGGCGGCTGCGACGAAAACAAGTAGCGGCGGCGGCCGGAAGAGGCGTCGACGGGCTAAGCGCGCGGTCGAGGGCATACTGGGCACGCGGAGCAAGGACGAGACGCGCGACGGCTACCTGTACATGCTGGCCAAGTGGCCGCTGCTGCTGTTCGTGCTGTGCTGGCTGCTGACGCTGGGCGCGCTGTACCTGATGACGCGCTTCTACATCGTCGTGTACGAGCAGCTCTTCACGTGGCGCGGACGGCGCGAGGCGCTACGCCGGCAGCTGCGCCGGGCGACGAGCTACGCGGAGTGGGTGGCGGCGGCGCGGGCGCTGGATGCGTTCCTCGGCCGCAAGGCGTGGCGCGAGCACAATGACTTTGCGTACTACGATGGCAAGACGGTCAAGCGCGTGTGGGACCAGATGAAGAAGACGAGAGCCAAGGCGGAGCTTGAGGAGAAGGAGGCGGAGGTGACGAAGAAGAAGAGGAGCGAAGGTGGTGGGAAGGTCAGGGCGGTGGAGGAGCTGAAGGCGCTCACGGAGGCGTGTGTCAAGAATAACTTTGTTGGGATTGACAATCCGAAGCTGTATAGCCAGACGTATTACGGAACGAAGAATCTGGTGCAGAATTTTGTGGATGAGGGTGAGTTGGTTCGCCTGCGCTCGGGGCTTCTACACGATTGCTGACGACTTATACAGTGGAAAAGAGCCTCAAGTTTCTGATCAAGACGAAGCAGCTCGCGCTTGAAGAGAAGAGGGTCCTCTTCAAGCACGTCCAGGCAAACTTTGGCCGGACGGCGCTGTGCCTGTCGGGCGGCGCCAGCTTTGCCTACTACCACTTTGGCGTGGTCCGGGCCCTGCTCGACGCGGACCTGCTCCCGGACGTCATCACGGGGACGAGCGGCGGGGCGCTGATCGCGGCGCTGGTGGCGACGCGGACAGACGAAGAGCTCAAGGCGCTGCTGGTGCCGGCGCTGGCGTCGCAGATCAACGCGTGCTCCGAGGACGCGGCGACGTGGTTCCCGCGCTGGTGGAGGACGGGCGCGCGGTTCGACTCGGTGCAGTGGGCGGCGCAGTGCAGCTGGTGGACTCGGGGCTCGCTGACGTTCCGCGAGGCGTACGAGCGCACCGGGCGCGTCCTCAACGTGAGCTGCGTGCCGGCCGACCCGCACTCGCCGACGATCCTGTGCAACTACCTCACCAGCCCGGACTGCGTCATCTGGTCGGCGGTGCTGGCGTCGGCGGCGGTGCCGGGGATCCTCAACCCGGTGGTGCTCATGATGAAGAACGTGGCGGACGGGTCGCTCGCGCCCTACTCCTTCGGGCACAAGTGGAAGGACGGCAGCCTGCGGACGGACATACCGGTCAAGGCGCTCAACACGCACTTCAACGTCAACTTCACCATCGTCAGCCAGGTGAACCCGCACATCAACCTGTTCTTCTTCTCGTCGCGGGGCAGCGTCGGGCATCCGGTGACGCACCGCAAGGGCCGGGGGTGGCGCGGCGGCTTCCTCATGTCCGCCATCGAGCACTACCTCAAGCTCGACATGAACAAGTGGCTGCGCTTCGTGCGGCACGCGGAGCTGCTGCCGCGGCCGCTGGGCCAGGACTGGAGCCAGCTCTGGCTGCAGGAGGGGTTCAGCGGCACCGTGACCATATGGCCCAAGTCGTCGCCGGGGGACTACGCGCGCATCCTGTCGGACCCGGACCCGGCCCGGCTCGCGAGGATGCTGCACGAGGGCCGGCAGAGCGCGTTCCCCAAGCTCAAGTTCATCGCCAACAGGCTGCAGGTGGAGCGGCGGGTGGAGGAGGGCAGGCGGGAGACGAGAGGCGGCGGCGGTGCCGGTGGGCTGCGGTTGATGATGAGCGAGGAGGATCTGAAGAGCATGCTGGTCGGGGAGATGGTGACGGGGATGACGACGGAGGAGGAGGAGGGGATGACGAGTTTGGACGAGGAGGTGGTTGTGGAGGATGGGGAAGGGGAGGAGGAAGAGGGGGGGTTGTTTATCAAGAAGAGGGCTTGAGCGGGTGGAGCGTGGAGCGAGATTGAGGCGTTTTTTTTTTCGTGGGATTGTGGTTTTTGATATAGAGATATAGAGAGAGAGAGAGTAAGCATACATAGGGACTCTTCAGCGTTTAGTCATAGCAATGGCATGTTCTTTTGTTGGCATCGAGGTGGTGTGAGCACCGTCACCAGAGACTTGACTGTGGAGGCTTTTGTATCTCATCCCGCTCTGTTGTACTTCCGCTTCTTTCTTACTGAAAAGCTTACTGTGCCTTTTTCTTTTGTTGGACCAAGGATAAAAACGAGCAGGCTCAAGAGACAAGGTTTTGTAAAAAGTTGACTACTGATGATCTTACTTACGCGGTACTCTTTCAGCATCAGCCGGAAGAACCTAGTTTTTAAATAGAGATGACACTACCAGGCCTCCCTCACCAACTCTTTAGGACTTGCTAAGCGGTTAAGATCGTCCCTCGTACCGGAACTTCTCGCCTACGCGGGATGCCGTGATAATGGTCGTCGGCATGCTCGCCAAGAAAAAAAAGCTCGGCGGGCGCATGGACTGCATCGCTACGTACTGCACATCGACGTTGACGGATACAACATCGTCATCACCTCGAGATTTATTAATCCTACGCCATTTAGTACTACTATGAAGCGAGATGAGGTGGCCGTGAGACATGATCACGCGGCTGGTATTCACCGACCAGCAGCGTCATGTTTGCTCAGCCGATTCATAAGAGTGAAGGCTCGTTTCCAATAGTGTTATTCAAAGTGAGCATGCATAGTCGCTCAGCCGACTTTGCGCTTCCATTGGCCCGGACAGCGTCGTATCGGCTGAGTCTTAAGCAACAGGAATGTCCACTACGGTCGTTGCTACTCACATCAATATTCGAGAGAACAATCGTAGCAACAGGATTGAGAACCTATCTCTTGGAACAAACTGCCGCCTTCGTCGAGACTTCACCATGCCCGAGACACGAGGAGTATAGCAAAGATACATGGAGGTGCTTCCAGCTGCAGGATATGCTGGGCTTACCGGCTTGGGCAGTACAATGCTTTGTGCCTCGCAATCTTTTCTCCACGGCGCACTGCGATTGTCTGGTCGTTGTGTTTCAGAGATCATGTGCAAAGTCGTAACGTGTGAGAGAGTTTATTCACTTCCAAAACCCGGCTACCAATATACGCATCATCCCTAACGAGGTGCTGAGTCGAGCACGGTATTTATAAATGACTGGTGAGAATTATACAACGCGAGAAGCTAGAATGAATCACTGGCCTTCCTTTTTTTCTTTTTTTTTTTTTTTTTTTTTTTTTTTTTTTTTTTTTTTTTTTTTTTTTTTTTCCACATAGTTTTTAATCATATTGTATATTCTTTTATAAAACAGCATACTTTATGCTATTTTCTTTCTAAAATAAATTCTTTCTATTTATTTAAGGTATATTTATTCTTTAATTTATAGTGATAGATAATAGAAACTCATTCTAAGTAGTGAACGAGTTAGAGTTATTTAATAAACAAGACCTTAACATATCGATTCAACTAGCTTATCGATATTATATTTCACATTGATTAATTTACACTGGTTATAAGACTTTGTTGGTCCTGACTAAATTTATTTAGTTTTGGCGCTGACGTGAAAACCCGATCGCGCCTTCCTCTTGCTGGTCAGCACCTGTGCCTGTGCCTGCCTTGTGAACACCGTGGCGGCATTGGTGGGGGCCCCCCAAAAAAGGACCACGGATTACCCGATCGCCCTCACATCTGTCCTTGTGCTCTCGCAGCCCATTAACGTCGGTCTTTGTTCTGGTGAAGTTCGTTATCGACACAGGAGCCGCCACCTTGACGCATTGCGACCCCAGCGGAGACTTTGATAGCTCGTTCGCTAATTACCGTGCCTGGAACCTGCGATCAAAAAAAGGTACCTGATTATACCGCAAGTACCGCGGATACGGCCTCTCTCGGTTCGACAAGCGAGATATCGACTCCCATCCCTTAGCGACTCTCGGCGGCCTCGACTTCTGGCTTCAGACATCCTTTTCTCTCCATTGCCATTGCAGCCAGGCGTAGCCTCGGCGGATAGTCGCTAAGATGAGCTCCGACTACTCATACGACAATGAGGTGAGTTGACCTCGACTGTCCGTTATTCGGAGAAAAGCGGCACTCTTCCTGCGGATGCAGTGGCGCGGTGGACATGATCTAAAAAAGCACACGGACGACGCCGACTGACCTTGATCGTCCGCTCATAGGCCCAATTCTTCCCATTCTTCATCCTCACACTCACGGGCCTCGTGACCCTTCCCTTGACATACTCCCTCGTCCGCACCGGCAGCGACAGCGGCGCCCAGGCCGTCGACATCAAGACCCAGTACAAGCAGAAGCATGGCGACATTGTCGACAGCCTGAGGGCAGCGCAGAAGCGCAAACAGCGCAGAATCAAGCGCGCAATCGTTGCGCTCGGCGGCTGGGCCCTCATGGGTGCCATGGCCTACCTCATCATGACGACGACGCCTGTTATAAATAAGATCTGGAACCCCTACGACATTCTGGGTATCTCGGAAGTAAGAAGACACATGCATTGCCTCTCATGATGACTCGTCACCCCATTGCCATCTCGGTCTGTACTGACCTTCTCTAGTCCTATACCGACAAGCAGATCAAATCTCATTACAAAAGACTGTCCATCAAATTCCACCCCGACAAGGTCCGGCCTGACCCGGCCAAGAACGAAACCATCGAGTCCCTCAACGACCACTATGTAGAGCTTACCAAGGCCTACCAGGCGCTCACCGACGAGGAGGTCAGGAATAACTATATCCAGTTCGGCCACCCAGATGGCAAGCAGAGTTTCAGCATCGGCATCGCCCTGCCGCAGTGGATCATCTCCGACGGCAACGGCAAGTACCTTGTTTTGCTCTACACTGGCCTCCTTGGCATACTCCTACCATACCTCGTCGGCTCCTGGTGGTACGGGACGATGCGCCGCTCCAAGGAAGGCGTCCTTATGGAGAGCGCCAACAACCTCTTCCGACAGTACGACGAAAACATGGACGAGGCTGGCATCATTAGCGCACTCAGTGCCGGTAAAGAATATGAACAGGTCCTCAAAGGCGATCTCGCCGAGTCCGGTCTTTCCAAGGTTGAGTCGCGTATCACTGGTCCCGGCGAGGCCACACCTTTTGCTGCCGGCTTCGGCATTAAAGACAAGCGAAAGCTTGAGGACCTCGATAACGGCGTGCGTCGCAAGGCTCTTGCTCTCCTCTGGGCCTACCTTGGACGTGTTG
Organism: Niveomyces coronatus; assembly: GCA_018831755.1. Lineage (NCBI taxonomy): Eukaryota > Fungi > Ascomycota > Sordariomycetes > Hypocreales > Cordycipitaceae > Niveomyces > Niveomyces coronatus. The sequence goes on from JAFEME010000331.1 coordinate 12,252, forward strand.
AGCTTGACGACCCGGCCTTGACCAAGGCCATGTACGAAATTGTCCCCATTGCCCGCACTCTCAACCAGTCCTTTGCTGCCATTGCGCTTGCCTACGGAAACATTGGTCCGATTGCCGGCTCGTTTCTCGCAAACCAGCATCTCATCCAGGCTATGGCGCCCAAGGCTTCACCTCTGCTCCAGTTGCCTCACTTTACGCCCAAGATCGCTTTCAAGGTCGAGGGCGACTCAAAGACACACCTGACTGTCCAGCAGTTTATGGATCTTCCTGATGCTCAGCGTCGACAGCGCGCAGTCGGCAAGGGGCTCCTCACCGAGGAGCAATACAAGACGAGCATCAATGTCGCGAAACAGCTTCCCTACTTCCGCGTTGCCAAAGCCTTTTTCAAGGTCACGGGTGAGCGCAGCATCATTCCCTCATCTCTCGTTACTCTTGTCATCAAGGGCCGCTTTATCCCACCCGGAACCGAAAAGGTGCCCGCCGTCAACGAGCTGGATCTCGAGGACGTGGACCCTGCCGAGGATGACCTGGAGGCGCTCATGGGCCGCAAAAACAAGACGATCAAGGGCCCGGACGGCAAGCCCGTGTCGGTCGAGGAACAATCGGTGCTGCCGCCGCGAGTCTTTGCGCCGCACTACGCCCGCGAGCTCGTGCCCAAGTGGTATGCCTTCCTGAGCGACTCCAAGCAGGGCAAGCTGGCAGTGCCTCCTTTCATCTTTGATCAGTTTGATCAGCCCATCTCTGATGAGCAGGGGCGCCCGACGTTTGCGATGCAGACACTCAAGGCGCAATTTGCCGCGCCGCCGCAGGCAGGTCACTACACATTCGTTATGCACGTTGTGTGCGACTCTTATGTCGGTTTCGACACCAGGATGGAGGTGACGTTGGTTGTTGAGGAGGCGAGCAAAGCGGCTCAGATGGAGGCCGAGGACGACATTAGCGAGCCTGAAGAGGGTGAGCCACCCCCCCTTCACATGAGCCCATGGGCCGTCGCGTATTGTGATCGCTAATCAATTTTTAATAGACTCTCTCGCTGGACAGATGCAGAACTTGAAGACGGGTCAAGCACCCCCCTCAAGAAGGCAGAGGCAGCAGCGGCAGGCTGCAGACTCTGACGACTCAGATGGGGAGAGCGGCACCGATGACGATGCGAATGATACGAGCGATACCAATACTGACACTGAAGATGAGTCATAGAACAGAAAGGAAAAAGTGTATCGGTATTTTTCTTTCCTGCAAAATGTGTTGTTGGTTTGGGGTATCATTTTTCCTCAATATTGTGCGGTAGAATCGAGTGAATTTCTTTTTTTTTTCTTCTAATCCATTGTAACGATTTTGATTACATTTTGACAAGTACGAGGTCTTTTATTCCGTGGAGAGACGCGTCTATAACGCGCAGATGTATAGACAAGTTGAGAAAACGAAACCAAATATAAGAACGCATCGACAGTTTTGGGCGCAGGTTAGGAGGTATAGAATGTACAAAACAGCTAAGACAAGGCAGATAAAAAAACGACGTAAAGAAGTTGCGCGAGAAAAAACAAAGAACCAGTTTCTTGTTTTTTTTTTTTAGCACACTCGTACACCGCAGACCTCGACCCCCTTGGCCTCTATCGTCGTGTCGCGCACAAAGTAGTGCCTCGCCAGGTCGCGCACGAACGTGGCGTCGCTCGAGCTCCAGACGTCTAGGCCCATGCTCTCAATGGCGTGGCTGTCAATCGCCACGGGCTCCGGCTCCGGCGCCGCCTCTTCGTCGTCGACGTCGGCGTCGCCACCGCTTTGCGGTAGGAGACTGCTCCCCTCGTCGGTGTCCGTGTAACGTCCGTGCGGGGCCTCGTCGTCGTCGTCGTCGTCGGTGTAGCTCTCGACAATGTCGGCGAGGACCGATACGATCTGCGTCGTGAGGCGGTGGAAGTAGGCGATGATGGCGAGCTCGATGGTGGCCTCGTCGCCGGCGGCGTCGGAGGAGGAGGTATCACGCGGACGGGTGAGGGAGGCGATGGAGTCGCCCAGGGCGAGGTTGGTGCGGGAGGGGGAGGACGGCACGTGCATCGAGGGTGAGGTGGTGCTGCCGAGCTCGGCGAGCAGGGCGGCGTCGCGGGCGGATTCTTCTTGCTCATCGGAGCGCATCTGCTCGCCGGCGCTGGCCCACCACATGAAGCCGTTGTAGGCGAGGGCGGACCAGCTCTGGGGCTCGACGATGCTGTCCATGGTTCCGTCGCCGTCGTCGCGGACCTGCCGTATCGAGTGGCTTGTGGAGCGTCTCGCGGGGCCGTGCTGGGAGGCTGATGAGTCGGGTCGTTGCGAGTCTTGATCGGCCGAGGCGGCGAGATGCGCGAGTCCGGATCGCAGCGCGTTAAACCGCCGGAAGTCGCGCTGGGTCGCCTTAATGGGGACGCCGCGGGGACACTCCACAACGGGCCATGGCTTCTCTGCGGCATTGGCCGAGTGCTCGGGTGGCATCGTGATGAGCATGTCCCAGAGTGTGTCCTTGACGGCCAGGATGCTGTCCGTCGTGCAGGCTATCCAGCCACGGCCGGACTCGTCGCATGAGTTCGGGTCTGAGCGCAGACGCTTAGATGCCTCGTGGTCCTCGACAAGGAATGGGATGTCATGGACGCCAATGGTGAAGAGCGGTCGTAGACGAGTCGAGGGAGAATCGAAGGGTAGGCGATCGACGAGGGAGAGAGGAATGTTGGACAGTACAGAAAGATTATATACTATGTGGGATTAGCAACTGGTCGAGAGGACTGGAAAGACGAAACGTACCAAAGTCACACATCTGGTGAACAGGAGCGTGACATGAAATTAGCAGACGCTTTCGCAGCAGAGCAGCACGGTATATGGGAAAGATGAGAGGGCCGAAAGTGTCGAGCAGAGTAGCTAGGCTCCAGGCAGGATGGTATGTAGAGAGCTTGTGACTGGGACTGGCCGACAGAGTAGCTCCGTCGGAAGCTGAGCGAGTGCGCTTGTGGCCGCGACGGTCCTGGACAGGTGAGCTGGGAAGACTGGGAACAGGAGACCTGCGGCTGCCATCGGGGGAGAGCTGGTGCTGATCCCAGTATTGTTGGAGGAGCTTGGTCTGGGAGCCGTCCTTGACAATGGTCCTGAAGAATAGAGTCAGCCGCAAGCTTCAAGACCCATCCACGAAACCGATACGTACGCGGCCATGGCCTTGAGGTTCTCGGCATGCTTCCAGGCTCTGCCGAGACGGCCGTGGCTGAGGGGGACGAGGACGCCGACGGCGATCATGCGGGCGTTGCGCATCTCCTCCTCCTCGGTAGGCTCGTTGACGAAGGCGCTGAGGCCGGCATGCTGTGCGCCGTGGACAAAGTATATCAGGTCGTCCGGGACGGTGTGTAGGCCCGAGGGCAGCGACTTGTACTCGACGAGGCCGTCGAGCTCGGCGTCGACGGCGGGCGAGGCGGCGCGCTTCCAGGCAATGGTGTAGCCGGCCTTGACGTCGAAGTTTATAAGGAAGAGCGCGGAGAGCGGTGGCAAGACGGCGTTGGGAGAGGTCAAGGAGGATGAGGATGCGGCGGCGGCGGATGAGGTTGGATGATGATGCTGCTGCTGCTGCTTAGAGCGTCGCGAGGCGGCCATTGTGTGTAGGGGAGGGACGACGTCGACAAGAAGGTTTGAATAGTATGGATTTTCTTTTTTTTGTTATTGCTATGTCTGCCTGGCTGTGTGTATGAAGTGGATTGAAATGAGTAGACAGACTGTGTAGCTCACGGATGAGGAGGTTGCGTCATTGTGCAGTGAGTGAGCTCTTTTTTTCTCAAGGTAGTAGGTAGAAGGGGATTAAGGTTTGGAATGGTTGACGGCGCCTGTCACGATGCGGCTGGGCGGAAGCAGGGCCGAGGGTTGCCTGGCTGCTGTAGAGGTACAGTACCAAGCTCCAAGTAGCTGTAAGTACCGTAGGATGACAAAGTGCACTGTACTATCGTGCTACTGTGGCTCGGCGGCGCTGTCCAGTGGTATTATGTACAGGCTCAGGCACAGTGGTTAAGTGGGTGTACAGTAGCACAGCGGCTGTGGCGCAGCGCCCCTTCTGCCCGAAGATGACACCTCGCTGCTTTCACATCTCTGGGTTTGTTTTCCATCGCTTCCTCCAAAGCATGACTATTAAGCTTGCATAACTTATATATTAATGCGTGTGCTCTAACCATCATTGTGTGAACCAAGCTCAGGGACCAATCATTCGCAAGTACTTTGGCCTCCTATACAGTTGCGGAACTCGATACCTGTCACATGCATAGTAGCACACTCCGACATCAAGACTTGTACATGCTCCAGCCAACTGATAATAGACACTCTGCCAAGGGGGATCATGTTATCCCCCTCCCTTTCACGCACCTAACAAACAAAAGCCAGCCTCCTCCTCCTCTCCGACTGCAACGGGCATGACCACCCAAAAAATAATCACATGGGTCCTTTTCCCCCCAAATTGCTACCCGCCACAGGTAACCCCACGCCGACGCCACGCGGGGCTGCCGACCGAGACCGCACTCTGCCATTTTCGGTTCCTGGGCTGGTGCGTGCATGCATATATGCCGCCCCGATTTTCACCCTTCTCCTTCCCCCATCACCTTTCACGACGCCCTCTCTTTTTCCTCTCTTGCTTTTGCGCGGGGCGCACCCTCAAAAACATCTCTGTGTATTTTCTTTCTCCTCACCCTTTTCCCCTTCCACTCGCAAAAAGGAAAGCACCCTCGTCACGCACTCCATGCGGCACGATACGCACCGACAGCTCTAGTTCACCCAACTCTTCGACATTTTTTTTCCCAACACGAAACCTCGGCTACAACCGCCCGGACAACACAAAACCTCGCCCACCATGCACGCCCTCGTATACTACGCCGCCGTCTCCGCGGGCGCCTACCTCGCCCTCACGCTCTCCCTCTTCGCCCTCTCCGCGCTGCTCCTCCCGCGCGCCGCCTTCTTCGCCCGCCTCCTCGCCGTCTTCGCCGCCTTCACCTTCTCCGCCGCCTTCGGCGTCGCCGCCTCGCTCGTCTTCTACCTCGCCGGCGAGCCCAGCATGGCCCAGTGGGCCACAGCCCGCGCCTTCTACTACTCGGCCCGCCTCCTCGCCGGCGTCTCCTTCACCGTCGTCTCCGCCGGCCAGGACGGGTCGTCGTCGTCGTCGTCGTCCCCGCGCGCCATCCTCGACGGCACCCGCCCGGCCATCTTCGTCGGCAACCACCAGACGGAGCTCGACGTCCTCATGCTCGGCGCCCTCTTCCCCAAGCACTGCAGCGTCACCGCCAAGCGCTCCCTCAAGTACACCCCGCTGCTCGGCTGGTTCATGACCCTCAGCGGCGCCATCTTCATCGACCGCGCCGACAGCCGCGGCGCCCGCCAGGCCATGCAGGGCGCCGCCGACGAGATGCGCGCCAGGCGCCAGAGCGTCTACATGTTTCCCGAGGGCACCCGAAGCTACGCCCGCGAGCCCACCCTGCTGCCCTTCAAGAAGGGCGCCTTCCATCTCGCCGTCCAGGCCGGCGTCCCCATTGTCCCCTGCGTCGTCGCAAACTACAGCCACATCCTCCGCCCCAAGGACTACGTCTTTAATGCAGGCACCGTGCCCATCAAGGGTACGTGACCTTTCCCCCCTCCCCTCCGCCCCCCCTTGTCTCCCCTCAAAGCGGGGTTTGCTCGCTTGGCATATCAGCCGTTTGCTAACTACATGTTTTGCCTGCAGTGCTTGACCCGATCCCGACAAAGGACCTCACTGCTGCCGACGTCGACGAGCTCGCCCGCACCACCCGCGAGCTCATGCTCAAGGAACTCGTCGCCCTCACAGCTCAAGCGCGTGGCGAGCCCATGCCCGTTGCGGCCGCCGCAGCTACTACCTCGGCTCAATCGTCGGGGGTGGAAGTCAAAAACTAGCAACACTGCTCGACAGACCTGCGCCGTGGCAGACATATATGTGTTTACTAACATTTTTCTTCCCAAACTCGTTGCGACGTCATGTATTTTCTTTGCTAACTGCATTTTCTTCAAATTTTTTTTGCCAGCTTTTCGACGGGTAAATAGAAGAGCAAAGGACGGTTTCCTTTTCATATAGCTGATACCCCCTTCATAGATCTATACATAGAAAAACAAATCAAGTTCCACATTTGAAAAGAAAAACCCCTCCTCCCCTAGAATGCTATAGAGAATAATGTGATTTCTATGCATCACTCGCATCCTCATGTACACATGTAGCCATGATTAAAATAGATAAAATAAAACAAGTTCAAAGACACCACCCCGGCCATGCTTTCCTTTCCTCGTCGTTGAATCAAACGCCAGTTCGCATGCTCATACACACACTCACTCTCGTACAAAGACTATTCGCTCAGAGCCAGCAGCGCCTGCGACAGCGGCACGACTCGGAGGCTGCGCCCCCGCTTCAGCCCCGAGTACGTGTTGGTCACCGTCGGGCTGCGCGCATCCTCCCACTTGCGGAACACGCGCTTCAGATCCCGCGGGATGCCCTCCAACACAATCGTCGACACGGGCACAAAGGGTCTGTCCTCCATGCTCGCCGACAGGATCGCGTATTCTTGCGCAAAATCGAGCGCGTTGCGGAACGACGAGTACTGAGATTGTGCGCCCGAGCCCACAACAATATACATTTCAAAAAATGCGTCCAGGACATAGATTTTTAGTGGTGACAAGTCGGTTTGGTTGAACGGTGCAATTTCAGCAATCTTGATAGGATGTCAGTCGATGTCAACAAGCCAAAAAAGTATTAAGTGCTGGATGTTCCTACCTGCCGCCGAGCATCGGCGTCCGAACAGAACAGTCTGCTGCCGTATTTGCTATAATTGGGCTTGAGACGCCAGTGATCAGCCGAGTGAGGTCGTTGTGCTTGACCCTCCTCGAATAACTCCCAGAATGAAGTTGGCTCTCTGCCCTCCTCCAGTTCCATCAATTCTCCAGAAATCGTCAGCTCCATGCCCACCAGACGTGCGGCGCTCAATTCGTCCACGCCGCTCCCCCTGCCCTTCCACAAGCAGCATTTCCCGCTATGAGATATAATGAAGGGAAATCCCGCACAGAGGCTGACAGTCGTCATGTCCACTTCGTCAAAGGCCACTTGCCCTAGGTACCTGCGTCCGCAGAGCATGTGCGGCGCAAGGCTGTCAAAGCGGTCGCTTGAGCCTCTTCGCACTATGATGACGCCGCCCAAAGCCTGCATGAACTCTGCCGTCTCTTTGCCCTGGTAGAGCTTGAGTAGTCTGCCTCCGATAGACTTTGCTTCTCTTTGTGCAAAAATCTGTGCGTCCTGCGCTGTGGCTTCCGGGACCTCGTCGCCGACCCAAAAGTAGACCTCAACTTGTCCCTTGCTAGTAGCATCGTTGAAGCTGTGCGCGCAAATGTACATTTCCGCGTCGAATAATACGTGCTCATGCTGCGCGGATACGGGAATCTTTTTGCCGTCGCCTGAAAGCTGGTATATTCGAACTTCTCGAGTTTGAATCTTGGCCTTCTTCTCTAGTTGGTTCATGAGTACCTCGGCTGTGTCGACTTTGAAGTCTTTTCTCGGCCGCGGCGGCCCAAAGAAGTCCTTGAGCAAGGTAGTGATCTCGCCAGATTGTTTGGTCGGTGAAGGTACAGGTGACCCAGGCACCGAGGTGGCCGTAGCCGATAAACCAGCACTGGACATAGGACGACCGTGTCTGGACTTGGGGCGAGAGGATTCGACTTGTGGACGGGGGCCATGTAGGCTTGGCCGAGGCGAGCCCGAAGAGATGGTGCCAAAAGTCCTGGTGGGCATAGCTCGGGTCGGTGTGGTAAATTGTTTATCGCCCGGCTGTTTTTCCCTCGGAGTTGTGGGCTTCTCTGGAGAGGTTGACGCGGACGGGACAGCCATCGAGAGGGGTTTTGGAGAGGCTAGCGGCTTCGGCAAGGATGCAGGTCCAGTCACTTGCGCCGGCTTGGGTGACAGGGCGGGCTTCGGGGAGGGACTTGGTTTCGACATGAATAAAGGCTTTGGGGAAGGGGCTGGGCTGAAAGAGGATGATGCTTGATACGCAGACCGAGAAGATGCCGTGCGATCCTCAGCATTGGGGTCTGCGGCTGTCGAGGAGCCAAGGTGACGAGACCCGGCCAGGGTGCGCGCCTGCTTCGATTCCGATAGGCCATCGTCCTCGGCGGCGTGGCTTGGACTCTCCGAAGAAACTGACTGAATGACTTGGGTGGGTAGTGAGCTATTTGGCGAATCTTTGCGTGAGACATCAACACCTGGTTTGCCAGAATCTGACCTCCGAGACGGTGGCGGCGGAGACTTCCTACGAGCCGCTGCCTTCATAGCGACTTGCTCCTGAACAGACGCCACGATGGGTGCTTCTCCCGGTTGGTCAGCCGGCCCTTCCTCTCGCACATCGCGTTTGGGGTCCTCTGCCGCTGCTGGTATGGTTGCTGCAGCCTGTGATTCGACTGGCTTGGAAGCAACCGAGGTTGGCGCCTTTCTTCTCGGTCCTCGAGCTCTACCCTTGGTCATGTGCGTTAGTTGCGGACCGGGTGCCGACGGCTCAGCTACAGGGTTTGAGCCGGCTCCCGTGTCTGTAGCTGCGTTCTGAGCTCCATTCGCTATTGATGGCGGGCCGCGTGCAAGCATATTGGCGAGTGCAGGGTTGAAGCGCGCGGCAAGTTTACTCGTCGAGGGTGGGCCCTGCTGTAGAGTTCCAGGGGCCGTGGCCTCTCTTTTCATACTGGACACACGTCGGGATTGCGTGGTGCCGACGTTTCTCTGGGGCTCCGTAGAAACACGTCGCAGCTTCTCCGGTTCGGGGCTCGTCACCTCGGAGGGTTTGGCCGCGGTGACGGGTGTAGATCCACTTGGGATCCGCTTTGGACCGGGCACCGGCTTGGACGCAGGTGGCTTATCATTCAACGCCTCTGAAGAACCTGCGCTGGACTCTTTACCTCGTACAGAGCCAAGCTTTCCGAGCTCAGCTCGCTTGACGAGACCCTCTGGTAAAACTGACGACGAAGGCGCAATTGAAGGATTGCGTGTCACGCCTTTACCATCTGCCTGTGCCTTTTTGAAATCCTCTCGCTTCCTCAAGATTGAATCTTTGAACTCGTCTCTTCGCGCCGTCTTTTGCGGACCGCCTGTAACAGCAAGAGCGGCTTTACCACGGAGTATGTTGCCTTTCAACTCATCCGGGGCGACGTAATTTTGAGTTTTGGTGCGGCGTAGGTTGCCGAGAGCATTTCTGAACTCGGGTTCCGATGACTGCTTGGCATCATTGTCAGCTGGACGCTGTCTTAGACTTGCCCGAAAGTCTTTGGTGGGCGGAGTATTCGGTTTAGATTTCGTAACCGGAGGAGAAGTAACAGAGTCGCGCTTCGTGGGATCTGGCTTCAATTCTGGGCTTAGCCGCGCCTGTGTGTCCCTCTCGGTTTCAGTGGCTGATTTGCCCTCTGACTTGAGTTGCGGTGTGGGCGTCAACGGCGGGTCAGTGTCCAATTTCGAGATGGGCTTCTCTGCCGCAGATATGGAGAAGCTTTGTTGACCATAGTGGCCGAACTGTGGTCTGTTCCCGCCGGGAGGTGGTGAGTATATACCGCCTAGGCCGGTCTTGTTTGTCTTGGCGCCGCCGTCGAATGGCGTCGTCCTCATAAGCCCGCCGATACTAACTTGGTGCTTGTGCGGTGAGCTTGAACGACTGCCCTCGCCGCTTGGGCTGGCTGCCTTGCTTCTGGCTAGATCTGCCATCCAATCTGGCTGAGAAGGCGTAGACTTGTGTTGCAAGCGAGGGGACTCGGGCCGGTTGAGAGCGTTGTCTAGCCAGCTTGACTTTGTCGGGCTCCAACGCCTCGAATCTATGGTCTTGGATGGACTGGTCGGTATCTTCAAGTCACTGGGCTCTCGACTGAAGCTCGGGCGGGGCAGCGGCTCTGGAGAAGCGCTTGACTCTTCCTTGATTCCACTCCGTGAGACTGGTCTGCTCGAATCTGGGGTTGTAGACTCTCCAGCTGCGCTTCTGGGGCGTGGGCTTCCCTTGGAACCTGCTCGGGTATGGCCGCTCATATGGCCAGAGACCGAATCAGCACGGCTTAGCCCCGGGGGACTGGTGACGGTCCAGCGCTTGATGCTGTCACTTCTCTTCATCATGGCACTTTGCACGAAACCACCAAGACCCTTTGTTGGAGATGTGGATCGCGTTGGAGAGCTTCGACCGACAGGCGAGCTGGACAGTCCAAGTCCATCTGTCCGAGTGTCAGAGCCGGGCGGATTGAGTGGTAGCGGCGATGCAAGACCCAGAGGAGTATATGTTGTCGGGGGCTCTTTTTGCCCGTTGGACATGCCTGGTAGTTGGGTTCTGGCAGATGCCATGTCCGAAGTATCGCCGTCCTCCACCTGTTTCTTTCTGAAAGCGGCAGAGTTCTGGCCACGGTCAGACGTCTGCCGAAACCATGACGGATCCTTGAGGCCAAGTGTTTTAGCAATATCTTCCCGCGTCAAGGTTTGATGCTCCGGAGTCTCAGCCGAGGGCTGCGGATCTTTGAAGTTTGCCACGCCACGTTGGGTAGCATTCTGCGCGGCAACGACGCTGAGTGGACGTGACGAGATGCTGCCGCCGCGAGAGTTGGGCCGACGCTGCTGCCATGAGAGGGTGGAAGATCTGGTCGGGACGCCGGCAGACGCCGGCGTCAGTTTGGGGTCGGCGTTGAGGGGCATCTCATTCTCCTTTGTAGGCGAGTCGGAGTACTTCATGCCGCGAGCATGCGCCGTGGGGTCGACCGATGATTCGCGGGAGTCGTCTAGTATGAGAGAAGAGTCGAGCTTTAGCGAATCGGAGAGATTGATGCCGCGGGCATTGGCGCGCGGAGAGGGGGTGTTGATGGGCGAGGATTTCTGCGGAGAGATGGATCTTGCGCGTTCTAGAGCAATGCAAAACCCAGAGTCAGTCAGATGGCCATTGTTTCTAAACATTCGAGTTGCTGTTGAACAGTCTGATTTTGTTTGGCAACAAGCAGCCCAGGCGGGGAGGAGGGCTCCGCGTTTCTCTGCCAGCTGCCAGCCGTTGCCTTATCCGCAATCGGTCCGGCCTGGCCAGCTGTACGTACGGCTTTCTCTCCTGCCCTACCTGATGATACTGCGCGCAGAATATCGCTCTTGACTTGCGCAAAGCCGACCCCAACTCGCACGCGCAATACCAAGTCCAAATGCAGATTCGGAATCGACAGTCGCTCACCTTCTCGTCTTGCCTGGCGCTCTCGCTTGGCCGCCATGAACTCTTCGCGCTCGCGAGCTCGGACCTGGTCGTCCTCGATCTGCTTGCCTCGCAGCTGCTCGACCTGCTCGAGAAACTGTGATACCTCGTCCGACATGGCTGGGGTCTGCTGTCGGGGATTGGCGCGGGAGAGCTGTCGTGCTATATAAAGATAGACCTTGGCAGGCACGAAATCGTTGTCCGTTTCGGAGGGGGCGTGGCGGAATTGTCGAGCGTCAGACTGCCGTGAACATGGCAATGACTATAAGAGTCCGTAGCGAGCTCGTTAATGCTCTGTTCCCGTGGAATAGGTTCGGGAGACAGAAAAGAATTTCGCCCCCGGACGCCGTCCGTTGCAAGACCACGAGCCGAAAAAAGGGCGGAAGGATGTCTGGCGGCCACACGCACACAACCTACTTCTAAGTACTTACGTTACTTACAGGGAACCTTTTTTTGATTTTTTTTTTTTTGCTCTCGGTCTTTTTTCTTGCATTTGCTTCCTGCGTCACTTCGGGACCAAAAAAGGTACAATGCAGCAGTCAGTTAATGTACCTCCATCCCCGGGCGACAGTGAAGTGTATTTTTATTTATAGCGCGCGTCTTGGGCCCGTTGTGCCTTGGTCGGCCGCTAAGACGAGGTACTTGCGCTTCACCACCTGCTTGTACCTTTCCATGCAAGGGAGGTCTGGCCGCGATAACTGGCCCCGACTCTAGCAGGGGTCTTGTCTCTCAATTAAACCAGCATACCAGCCCAAAGCCAACACTTGGAGCCAAGCTACAGTACCTTCATCTTTGCAACACTGAGATATCATCGTGGCATGTCCATCACGGCACAGTTCATTGCACGCATTCGCTTCAACACCGACAACGAGAAAAATGACACTGGACAATGTACAGTCTGTTAGCCCACCCAGCTTGCCCCAGAATGGCACGTAAACAAAAGCCCACTCGCACCGCGCCTTGTCCGCGTCGACGAATCAAGCTTCGTCACTCCCTCTTTTGCCCGGCCTGATACTGGTAGTCTCGTGCCCCCGGTCTTTTGGGTGAACGGCGCCGAGAAATCTTGCGATCCGGACATCCTGCAGCACATGTACACTGACGACTGATAGTGACTACCAAGTCGTATGTATCTCTGGTCGACTGAAGAGCGTATAGATGGCCTACAAACACATCTTCCTCGTTCGAAGCTGCGAGATCCCAAGCCTCACGCGCTGTAATCCATTTCTCATCTCGCTCTCCTCTGTTTTCTCCTACCTTAGTATAAAAACAGCCGCTTCTTCGCATCCTCCACCACCCAAGCCAACCCCTCCTTCAGATTCGTCCCCGTCATCGCACTGCACTGCAAGATATGCCACTGATGCGTCCGAATCTCCTCCAGCCGCAGCATCTACCATCAGTCAGCCCATCTAATCCTCTCTTTCTCATGCGATACGACGCCGAGCCCCTTCCCTCCCCTACCTGAAGAATCTCCGCCTCTGTCATGCACCCATCCACATCCGTCTTGTTTGCAAAGATCAACAGACAAGCTCCCGCCAAACGCTGTCGATAGTAAATACGCCATCAGCATATTCTCTCTCTCTCTCTCCCTCTCTCCCCCAAGTAGAATGTTTAGCCCTGTAGCCTACCTCTTCCTGCAACAAGCCGTGCAGCTCCTCTCTGCAGTCGTCGATGCGCAGCCGGTCCGTAGAGTCAACCACCCATATCAGCGCATCCGTCTTTTCAAAGTAATTTCGCCAGTATGAGCGCAGCGTCTTCTGCCCGCCGACGTCCCCTACTTTCAATAAGCACAAACAGCCTTGATTTTTTCTTCTTGCCGCATTTGCGCTGGTCAGCTCACAAATGTTTAGCTTATATCTGTTGCTTGTCAGTCGTGTCGAGTACCAGCCCTGCTGTCCGAGACCGACTCACCCGTCGTAGTCGATCGTCTTGATGATAAATCCCAGCGTCGGGCTAACCGTGTGGACATCCTCGTCGAGTATCTTCTTCACAATCGTCGTCTTTCCGGCATTGTCTAGCCCTCTATGGTCGTCGCGCGTTAGGCCCTCTCTGTTTCTCGGCCCGACTCGACCGACTCACAGCATCAGGATGCGCATCTCCTTGTCCTTCAGGCGCGCTTTCCGCAGAATCGACAGCATCTCGACTGTAATTTGCAATGTGAGTATCAAGCGCACCGCGTTACAGCACGAACCCGGCTTTTCTTCTCTTCCGTTTTTTTTTTTCCTTCCAGATGCTGCGAAACCACAGGAAATGTTGAGGCGCTTAGATTCTGCAGCCTAGCACACGTGATGAAGTCGGCTTGAGAACCTTTTTTTGTTTCAATAGTGACGGGTCATATACAGAACCACTTAGTACTTTTGCGTTGGAAGGAAGTTTGTGAAGCCCGACTCGTCAACACGAATCGAAATTATGTAATTCGAGTATTCCAGCTAGTCAACAAAATGTCTATCAAATCCAGTAAATTCGCAGCCGACCAACAACTTGCCGTCGGTAAAGCAATCTATAACAACTGCAAAGTTGACACTCGTTCCGTCAACGAAAATTTTCAAGAGACTGAGCCTCAATCTCCCAGACAAGTAGATCCAGCCATACACGTCTGCCCTCCCGTCGTTCACTCTGCATACAGCTTAAACATCCAACTTTCGCAAATCCAAATTTCGATAACACATGGCTGATCGCCGGCTGACGCTCGTCTTCTCTGTGCGCGTCAAGATACTCAACGACCACCCGCGCATACTGTCTAGCATTGTTTGATGACGGGTACTCGTACACATCCATAGGATCGTCGCACTTCCATCTGAAGTCGATCAAACTTCGATGGATCGTTGACACCGACGTCAAAATTCTGTCCAAAAGAGCAGACCCGTACTTCTTGTTCCGATGGTCGGGATGAATAGCCATTGTTACATAGCAAGAGTGGTCAACACGACCATCTCTCGACACGAGTACAGATGTGTGCCTGGGTGCAGCAAAAGCAAAGCCGACCGCGGCGTGCTTTTGCCGGGGAGAGTCACTGCGGTACTTGACATACTGCTTGTACGCCTTGTCCGCGCCGGCTGGCCAGTTGTCGCGGTCGAGCAAAGTGTCCTCCTCCTCGGTGGCAACGATAAAGGGACGCTTATCTATCCTGCACCGATTGAAGATCTTCAAGATGTCCCAGTCTTTGATGGGGACAGCGAACTCAGCATTGGAGAACTCGTCGTGGCGGCCCGCGTTGAGAATTGTCACTATATCGGAGATGTCTTCCTGTGTTGCGGGCCGCACCGTGCAATCTGCGCAAGGGAAAGAAGTTTGTTCCTCGACTGTAGCCAGAGGTACGACCTCTGTTTGACTCGAAATTCTTCTTTTGTGAAAATCAGCCAAGGCTGCTCTGACTCTAAGCTCACGCTTGATTTGCATTTCTGCCGTCACATTTTGGCGCCGCCAACCGGGCTCGGACTGCATATCTAGCTCAAGATTGGGTCGCGTCTCCGGATGCTCGATAGCAGGAAGCAGCATACCAGTCTCAGTATCGACATCGCAGCAGTTTGTAGAGCGGCTGCGAGACTTCTTGCTGCTAAGAACCTGCGATACCGGCGCATCCCTTGTACCAGAAATCCACGTGGCGATGGATGCGTGTGGCCGCTTAGACGCATCTGTCTCATTTGTCTTCAAAGACAAGTTGGTGATGTCTAGTTGCAGTCCCTCTTCATTGTCGCCCGTGGCCTGATGCTTGTTTGGCGTCGCAGGCGACGCGTCGAGGGCACTGACGCTCCAAGTTGTTGGTGAGCCCTTGATCACAGGAGATGACTGTGGAATACTCTCCTCAGCTTCTTTCTGCTCGTTCTCTTTGGGAGTAGAAAGAAGAAGGCTTGCTTGTGCTGGATCGATAGTAAGAACAGAATTCGAGTTCAAAGGAGACTTGATACTCTTTTCGGCAGAAGGACTTCGGCGAGCTCTCAGACTGGGTCCGGAGCTACCGCCCAGCTTGTCCACAGTGTTGCCCTCGAGGTTTTGATGATGTTCGGCCATGACAACTGGCGTTGCGGGCCGGGATGTGACATTATCGACTTCACCAGAGACTCTTTCGGCTGTAAAAAGTTAGTAGCTGATCCTTTTTTAGACTGGAAAACACCAAGCTCACCGTTCTCGTTTCCATTCATGACTTGAAGGTGTGGTTCAGCCTCGGGCAGTTTAACCTTGGCCGTTTCAGTCTTGGATTGCTCTTCAGCCTGCTCCTCTCCACTCTGGCTATCCTTCCGCCCATTTTCATCGTCGGCAATGGTAGAGTCATCAAGAACCCAGTCCAAAAGGCCAGAGCAGTATTCTGGCAAGTTCTCGGCAGTAGTGACCTCGAGGGACGGCCATTCCTGGACTGTTGTCGACATGTTTCTGCTTGAACTAGTAGTAGGGTAGTTTTTGAGGAGAGATTATCAAGAGTCGATCCTGCGCAAGAAGAAGTGAAGAAGAAGAGTAAGAGGCGAGGTTTTCTGATTCTAATCTTCACTCTGCCCGTTTGCACGTTGCCAGCTGCCAGCTGCCAATAGCGCTCAGAGCCGGTGGCCTCGCAGCTGACAACTGATGGGTAACATGATCTCCGGTAGCTGCCTGTTAGGTAGGCATTGAGAAGAACTGTATTACCTGAGAAGCAGTTCATTCATCAAACCATTGATTAAATGATTTCGATGCGCAATATGTTCAGTATTAGGACTTAAACATTTTCATCGGCCGCGTGGCCTAATGGCTAAGGCGCTAGATTTCGGTTAATTCATGACGATATTCTCTAGAGATTCCAGGTTCGACTCCTGGCGTGGTCGTGACACGCTTTGCGTGTTCATTTTTCCTGCCATAGTATCGAGGGCATCGGCACATCTGCTTCTGCATGTCTTTTTTGTATGCTGAGACGAGCCCGTTGTAGTGTACAGTAATTCCTTTGGTGGCAGGTTGTAAGAGCGCGAATAGTGCGAGCGCTAGCCGTAACTTCTAAAACTACCAATGGGGGGAAGTTCTATTATTATTATATTCGCTTGACCTTATACGCCAACGGCCAAATTTCCTCCTGCTATCATCTGCCGTAAATGTTCTCATATCAAGATTTTTTTTTCGAGTAGCTGCCAAGATTCTTTGCGCAGTCCTTTTGATTTTGCTCGTTTTGATTCGTGTCTGTCAGCGTGCGTTTCACAGCGTTATCGCAGCGGCCTATTCATTATCGTCGAGGGTCCAGCCGACATCGGTTAGTAGCGCGCGACCAACATAATACTTTGTACGAGATGCACAGACAACAGCAACTCATTGTTGACCGCCATTGAGGACCAGATTGCTTGTGCTACCGCTAAGCCTCGAAACCCAACATCCTATTCGGTGACTTTTGTACCTTATCAAGAGCAATTCAGCCAGCCGAAAACCATCGCAGTCGTCGTCAATCTTGCTGCAAAGGACCGAGCAGACGCGAGCGGGTGACCATGTCTGCTTCGCTACCGGGCGACCGCGAGCTTCCTCGCTCCCAATATGACCTGTCTACATATTCTGGGCGAGTTCGCCACGCGGTCACGTTAACAGACCCAAGGTGTGTGTCCCTGCGAGTTGCAGCGGACGGGAAGAAATCCGACGAGGCGTCCAGCTTGCCAGGAGATTTTAACTAACACTTGACCTCCCAGCACTTTATTTGCCGGGACATCAGGCCTGGAGAAAGCGAAACAACTGGTGACGAAATACAAGACGGGCGAGATAAAGGAGATGACCCCCGACCTATGGAACGCCAAAAAGATTGTCGATTCGACACTACATCCTGGTATGCCGAGACCCGGTGCGAGATGCATTACCAGGCCGCGACTAACAGTGCCCACACAGACACTGGCGAGGCGGTCTTTCTCCCTTTTCGTATGTCGTCCTTTGTGCTGTCCAACCTGGTGGTGACGGTGGGCATGCTGCAGCCGGGCCTCGGGGCGGCGGGCACGGTAGGCTGGCAGGTAACGAACCAGTCGCTCAACGTAGCCATCAACAGTTCCAACGCCAACAAGTCGTCACCTATGACGACGGCGACGCTGGCCAAGTCGTACGGCATCGCAGTGACGGCGTCGTGCTCAGTGGCACTGGGGCTCAATGCGCTGGTGCCGCGGCTGCGCGTGTCGGCCGCGGCACGCAGCGTACTGAAGCGGCTGGTACCTTTCGCGGCGGTGGCGTCGGCGGGCGCGCTCAACGCGTATATCATGCGGCGCGGCGAGATCGCGACGGGCATTGACGTGCGGCCCGTCATCTCGGCTGCGCAGAAGGAGCAGCTGCAGGCAGAGGGCCGGTCAGAGCGCGACGTGCCCTCGCTGGGTCGCAGTCAGAAGGCGGCGCGGCTGGCCGTTTACGAGACGGCAGCGAGCCGCGTCTTTAACAACAGCCCCATCATGGTGATCCCAGCGCTGGCGCTCTACCACATCCAGGAGAAGCAAGCGTGGTATCGGCGCCTGATGGCGAGGCAGTGGGTGCAGTCGCGGCCGCGGGTGGGCATGCTGGTGCCCATCGGCCTCAATCTGGGCCTGATAACGATCGTGTCGTTTGTGGCGTTGCCGCTGGCGCTGGCGGTGTTTCCGCAACAGCAGGAGATCAGTGCGGATGATCTGGAGCCCGAGTTTCACGGCAAGGGCGGCGATGGAGGCAAAGTTTGGTTCAACCGCGGCTTGTAGGTGAGACGCAGCGGCTAGGCCGTGTCTCCGACTTTCATGATGGAGATTAAAGAGCGAGAAGATGCTAGAAAAAAGAAAATGTCTAGGCGAGCGAGAACCGTGCAAAGTTTCTTTGTCTTGGACCGTTCAGTGGCCTCGATATGCATACAAAGCAAGCAGCAAGCGGGTGAAAGTGAAATTCATCTTTATTAATATTTATCGCATAGTCACGTCCTGCTGAGGTACAGGGAGCAAGCTGCTAGGATTCGCGAGAATAGATGATGAGGTCGCGGTATCTTTGCATAGACAAATATAAGCCGGTGTAGAGGGACACAAATCTTGCTACCTGGTCACCCGCCAACACGCCTGCTCGCCCACTTTAGGTCGAGGGACAAGACAGTACGGCTGTCGGGCGCAACTTATTATGGGTGTGGGCACCTGCAAATCTACCAACATATTCATCAAATCATCGGGGCGACACGATACTGAGGGCTGTTGCGGGGCAGATGACTTGAAAAGGAACGAGAGGGCGGGCGGGGTGAAGGTACCAGAGTCGTGCGAGGGTAGGACGAGGTGTGTTGAACGCGAATCATTTTCCATTGAGCATTATTTGCCTCGGGTGACGTGAGTGGTGAGACAATGGTTGCGAAGGAACAGGAGGGGGGCGTATTTATGCATGCACTGCACAGTATGTGTAGGAGGGGGATTCGACAAGAGCTTGGAATACACGGGTAGTGACTTGTTGTTGCTGCAATTATTCTCGTGTCGGCCTCGCCCCTGCTATCTGCTAGATAAATGCATATATCCATTTCTTATTTATGATAGCGTCGAAGGTAAAAAAAAAAGCGGTCTTTTGGGCATGATTGTACGAAGAATATGTACCAGGTGGTCACCCCGGGAGCTTATGCGACATCAACGTCGAGGTGCAACGTTGATCATGCTGGAAATGGATTTCGCCCCTCCGCCGATGGCTGTGAGGGACGATGGTGCGCCTGACGGGTATTGGTGAGAAGCCCGTGGGAAAGGCGTGAATGCCTCGGAGTCGTATTTGGCTCAGTATGGGATGAAGCTGAGTACGGGGTCGACGCTGGAGTCGGGCACATCTCGTCGGTGACGGTGGTCTTGACAGGTACTGTACTCCGTACCCACATCAGTATAGTGTACCAGCAGAGTCGCCGCTGACAGAAGGGGGGGGGGGATTCGTCGCTGAGGTGGTTTTGCAAATACCCATGCGGCGGCCACAAAAAAAGCTGCTGCTCGACTCCATCTTGTAATGTAAATGAATCGACAGGTTTTTTTTCGTCTACTCCTTGACTGCGCACTGTGCGGTAGGTTTTAGAGCGACGCATGAACATAATGTTGAATAATAATAAGCAGACCAGGTGCAGCCTCTGAACCAATAGCGACGTGGTCATGGGCTTCATGCAAGATGCGTAATGAACTCTGCGATCCATAGGTTCTACATGTCAAATGTTATGAAGTTTTACGGTTCAGTCCACTGAAACCCAAGCTCGGCCAAAAAAAAAGAAGAAAAAAGGAAAAAAAAAAGGAGCATACATACCTATGATGATGCACTGTACCATCATTTATGGTATTGACCTATCGCCCCTCAAAGTTCCAACTCTAGCTACAGCCCGACCGTGATCAATGAGCAATAGGAAATCCACCGTCAAGCAGCCCTCTTATTATAAGTTTTGGCCAATTTATTTTAGTCTTGATCGCCGATGGGTGGTAAAAGAAAAAAACGTAGCCCGGCGCTCGTTGAAGCGCGGTGGCTGCGGCAACCTGATGAAAAGCGACGGGTCCAGCCTTTCCGACTATAATATTTTTGAGTTTCCTTGACCCTTTCTCTTCCCTTTCTTAGAACGTGAGATACACGGTATCAACATACGGGCGGGGTTTTCGTCTGCCACCATGTTTCTACACGAAAACGGTGCACGGAGTAGCAGCGACACAGGTTTCAGCCTGTCGATGGCTTGATGATCTGGCCCAGACGCGGCACGAGCCTCATTTGCTGCGGTTCAGGGATTGCGAGGAGTGTCTAGGATCTGAATGTATTTATTTAGACGGGGGGGGATTTGCGCATCTCTTTGTCAGCTACGACTCCCACCAGCAGTCGCAGCTGATGGCCGATGGCGCATAGTGCCGTTTTGATACTGTTTGCAGGTTGCGACACTGTGCTCCGTGACTCTGCTTGGGTGCCGTGCAGTTTCATTCTATCGCTGTGAGTGCAAATCCGTTCAGTATATTCACCGAATCAGACTATTCCGTCTAGCGGCGATACCCTTGCTGCACGGGATCGCTATTCACACACACACGCACGCGAATTGAATATTCAACCGATCCTTAGACATTCCGGCCCGACAGGCGTGCCATGCGATCAGCTTGCCTCGAGCTTCCCC
>JAFEME010000332.1:0-32381 GCA_018831755.1 Niveomyces coronatus
GTAAGGCAAGTCGGCGCACAGGCAGGAGGAAGACTTTATAGCTGGCGCGCAAAGCGGCGAGGGAAAAGAAGCGGGGCCACGGGTGCCACCAAACCCGACGGGGAAGGCCGCGACACTGAGATAATAGAAATAGTTTAATAAGTAATCCTATTTTTATATATCTTAATTTTTATTTTTTTAATACTACTATAGTAGCAGTATTAGTAATAGTAAAAGATTATTATATATATTAGAGTAGATAATAGTTTTACTAGTTTTATTGTTTCTTATACTATTATTAGCTTAATTTAAACGGTTTTATTAATATATATTAGAATTAATACATTTATAAAAAATAATTATATTACTAATAAAACTTTTGGCTATATTAAGTAAAATAGATAAACTATAATAATTACTATACTAGTTTAGTTAGAAAACTCGATAAATTTAATAATAGGTGACTTTTTTTTTTAAATTTTATAAAAAATGCTAAAATTAATAGCCTAAGTAAATAAGTCAATATAAAAGTAAAGAAAAATAGATTAGCTACTTAAATATAATAAGACTACCTATTTTCCCTTTATATAGGTATTATGAAGGAGCATTCTTTCTATATTTACCTATATTTTCTATTAATTCAATTCCTCTTAAGTTTCTTAACTACTTGGCCCTTAGTTTCCTACCTCCATAATAGGTACGTCCTTATATGTAAGATCGCCTGCGGGACGGGCGCCTCATTTCGGGAAGATCGCTGTTTTCCGCCCGATGTTTTCACGCATTAACCTCGATGGTACTCTTGACCTCGATTGTCCTTTTCCATGAGTCCCGCGACACCATTCGATTGTGCCAAGCATCAACATTGGGATAGTCCTTGAATGTCTCCTCCGGCTGGCATTCGAGGATCAGGTGTAGGATGCTATGGTAGGGCACGAAAGCCATGTCCGCAAACGTCATCTTGTCGCCAACCAGCCACTCCTTGCCTTCGAGAGCGACGTTCATAACCCCAAGAATGCGCGCAATCTCATTCCTATATCGATCAACGGCGGACTGGATGCGCTCAGAGTGGTAAGCCTTGAACCTGCGACAAGAGACGGTTCGTTATCAGCAAGTGATGCATTTTGGGACTGGCACAACAAGCTTACCATGCAGCTTGGCCATAGTATGGACCCTGACCACTGGCCTGGAAGTACAGCCACTGGTTGATGTGATGGACTTGGTTTCCTCCGGGGAATGTCAATGTGTGGTTCTTATCATACTCTTGGACCAAGTATGTAAGGACGGCACCGGACTCCCACAGCACGAGATCTCGATTAGGGTCCTCGATCACTACGATGGGCATGAATGTTAGATTAGGTTCATGAAACTGGGTTACTTAGCAAGCTCACGGTGTAGGACCTACCTGGAACCCGACCATTGGGATTCAGGTTTGTCAATGGTGGAGATTTGATGTTCTTCAAATGGACGACCTTGATCTCGTATGGAAGACCGAGTTCTTCGAGGACAAAGACGATCTGATCAAAAAGGTGAGGTCAGAGTGCAATCTAGCGTACGCCTTGGCTTCAAGACAAACCAACCTTGGAAGGGTTTGGACCAGCAACCTCCTTTGGGCCTTATAGCGCGCATTAGCGAAATTTAGACGAGACAGCCCAGCCCGGCTTGACCCTGTATATGTATGAGCACCTACCGACCATCCACAGGCGGATCGGTTGCATGGTGACTTAGGGGACGGGGGGGGGGGGAGGGGGGGTTTGTTGCGAGATGGTTATTTGCTGGGGTGGCTACGGCAAGGTAGGCGTGCCTGTCTCTACTGTAAAAAAAGTGTCTGCGTCTGCACTCAGCGGCGGTCTGGGGCACCAACTGTACTTAATGACTGATGCATGAGAGAAGTGCTGTTTGGACGGTTGACATTCAGATGCACGGGGTATGTATTGATGTTGATCCTACAATATGTAGCGATATCCTCCCGAATTCCTGCCTTCTTCCCGATGTAAGGCCGCCACGCTTAGCATTAGCCCGTCTTAGCCTCATCCATTATATCCATGTGCCCATAATAATGCCCCCATCAGTAGCTCAACGCCACCCAGCTCCCGCGCCCGTCACCCGCCTCCACCCGCTCGAACTAAGCCGCCAAGGTCTTGACGGTAGCAACGATGCAAGTTATCCAGCAGAAAAGATCCACCGTGAGGGCGCGGCTGAGATGAATAAACATCCACCGGCGGAGTACGGGTGTCAGCCCACCGTTGTTCAATCCCTTGATCTGGGGCAGGATGGCTGGGACAAAGACAAAGTGGCCCGCGGCAAGAGCGACACTTGCAACATACCACGGGTAGGAGCCTTTGTCCCGCAAGAGCTCTTCTCTGGTCGTAATGATGGCGCCGAGGGTCCCTATTGTGGCAAATAGGGGCGTGATAACCAGTGGAATGCCCAAGTTGGCGAACCTCGTCCAGTAAGGCGTAAGGGCTGGTTTGACATGGGGCTCGACCTTCTTATTGAGGAAAATGCTGAGGAAGAAATATTGGTCGAACGCGAACCATATCGACACGGTAGAGGTGATGACGGGCACGAGATGCAGCAGTGTAGACATGGTTTGGCGCTGACGGTGGTGGTTGATCGGGAGGCACTGCTGCAGTGGGCAGTAACTTATTAGTAGCAGGTTTCGCTGGGTACTAGAGGAGAGGAAAGGAAAACATTCGTCGGCTCTTATGTTGGGGCGGGGCGGGGAGAGGGGGGCAGCCGGCCAACCATCAACCTGCCTGTCAAGCCTGATAAGCACGTACGACGAGGCTCCAGGCAAAGACAGTCCAGGCTCTTCCGGCATCGGGTCATTACATTGTTGGACCATACCTGCCTACCGCTTCTCCTCCGCAAGCCCCACTGCAAAGTCCGCTCATCATGCCCTACGCTCGAACCAACCGACCAAAACCTCCCGACGTAGCATTGGGGTTAAATACCTAGCTGCTGGGGCGACAAGTACTACCCAAGCAATGGCTGTGGATTTAAACGTGGTGCGTTCCCCGCCCCAGGCATCTTCCCACAACACGCCTTGCCCTGCCATAACTCTCGGCCATATCGTTCGCAAAACAACGTCGATCACGGCGCCACCCTATACGATGGCTTCTCGGGATGTCCTTAAGGTTTCCGCCTTGCACTACAAGGACCCCAGCAAGACGGATGAGGAGTTTGAGAAGTACTTTCACGAACAAATCAACCCTGAATGGGTTAACCTTGTGAAGAAGCACGAGGTTATGAAATACACTGTGGTGAGTCACTGCCTGGCTCTCGCAGAGCAAGACCCACCCGCCCTACGCCATGGAGCCTGGCTGACGTTGGACGCAGACGTTTTGCCCGTCGGAGGTGTCGGCAGCCTTGACCGCGACTGTGGATAAGGTCAGGCCCGGGTGGACTGTCATAAGTTCCCATGCAGTCCTGACGTACTGGGTCCGGGACCTGCAGCACATGATGCTCCTTACCAGCGACCCCGAGTACCAGAGACTGGGCCGAGATGCTGAGGCTGGTTGGATTGACTCGAGCAGAGGCGAGATTATGGTGGGATATGAGAGGGTCTACATCGAGGACAGCAAGGTGATTGATGAAAGCGCCCGCAATTGAAGCCTCTGGTGGGACCAAGGCCGCCGCAGGGTGTGAGCTGTATGTAAGCCCTGTTAGGCCAGGCCTGAATAGGTAAAGTCTGGTCCTCATCTGCAGTACTGTACGGTCCGTAGGATGTACAAGAATGCATGGCTTTGTAAGTTCTGCTATCAAAGTGTAAGACCAAGACTAGCCAATCATCGAGAAGAATATACTAGTAGTTGCAGGGATATATATTGGGCCCTTTAGCTAGTACTAACAAAAGCATTTACTAAGTATATAATAAAGAATATAAGATACATAATAGATGTTTAAACAACTCTAGTTGCTTACTATATTGTAACTATAGTAGTTAAGAAATTTAAAGATACTAAGTAATTATATCTATTATAATTGATAAAATCACTCTAATAAAAAAAACATTTATAAAATTCTATAATAATAGTATTATAGTATAGTTTTAACTAGCATAACCTATATTTATTTATCTAATCTAATAATAAGTAAGATAATAAAAGATATTAAGTATATCTATAATTTAAGAAATTTTTTAGCTAATAAAAATTTAGAGTACTAAAGTTATTCCTAATTATAAAAGTATTACTTAGGTCATCTAGTAGAAATCTAGATTGCCTAGCTACTAGAACATCTATTTTTTACATAGTTATCTAATTTTCTACTATTTCTAGGATTATCTAGATTATTTATAATTTATAATAATCCTATATTACTAGATTAGTTTACTAATCTAATAATCTATTATATAACTTTCTCTCTAGTACTAGTTAGACCCTATAGCTTTATTATATATCTACTATAATCTAGCTATATATAGTGTCGTTAAAAATATATTGCTATACTATTCTATATATCTAAATATACGTCTAAGAATACTCTATATTAAATACCTAAGCATATAATATAATAAAGCTATATATGTATGTAGTAGGTCTGAAAAAAGATACCTACTATCCCCCCTATAACCTTACTCATAGTTTACTTAGACAGGTGAGCATAGGTTAGCTCTGACCACCATTGCGGCTAGGTGGTATGGAGTCTGATTCTCCTCCATTTGGTGCGGAAAACTTGAAAAAGATCGAGCCGCATCCATATCTCTACTTAGCATGAAAGTCCTAGTAGACGCCACGATCCATACATTTCAAGCGCCGCCTCCGCCCTTCCAGCGACCATGGCTGACCTCGTTGCGATGTTCGGCCAGGAACAATGGGACTGGATGCTTCACCATGTTGACGATACAAGAGTGCCCGTCGTTATCGCCGTCTGCACTTTTTCCACAGTTTTGTCGCTTCTATTCCTCGGGATGCGATTATGGGCGAGAAGACTCTCGTTTGGTCTTTGGAAATTAGACCTGAGCGACTGGCTTTGCGTCGTCTCCGTGGTACGCACTTCCAAAGCTTCCTAGCATCTCCCGTGGAAGCAGCTGTTTTTTTTCCCTTCTTTCTCATCGGGTATCTAGGGTTTTACCTTGATGATGGTGGTAAACGTCTTGGTTGGCATCAAGTACGGCGTAGGTCGCCACATGACAGCAGTTACAGACCTAAAATCTCTGTACATTGTATGTTCAAGGGCAAAAAGCCTCCCCGTTGCGGTGGCACCGGGGAGGCTTTTGTGAATTACGTCGGCCAACATCTGTCTAGGTCTTCATCATTGCCAACGCCACGCATCCTGCTGCCATGGCGGGCCTCAAGCTCAGCATTCTCGTCATGTACCTTGGTATTTTCCCATCGCAAACGTTCCGACGGATATGCGTGGGAATGGGCATTTTCACCGTCCTGTGGGCGGTTGCCTCCATCGTGGTCGGGGTCGCATTGTGTATTCCCGTTGAAAAGCTCTGGGATCCGAACGTCAAGGGCGGCGTCTGCCTTCCCCTGGCTCCCATGGGGCAGGCGATCACGTCGGCGCATATCGTGACGGATCTGGTGCTCTTGTTCATGCCAGTGCCGCTGGTCTTGAGGCTGCAGACCACGCGCGCGAAGAAGACGCTCATCATTTCGACCTTTATGGTCGGCGGGGTGTGAGTTCTTCTGCGCATCCGCCGTCTCTGCTTTCTGATTTCCGTGGCTAATTCCAATCGTCCTGAAGGGTCTGCGCCATTAGCATCGCGAGATTGCCTTTGTGGTTCACGACAGGCAAGAGTACCGGGGACTTTGCCTGTGAGCACCCCTCGCGGTTTTTAGCAGTCCGAACAAGCCTCGCTGATTTGCCGTTCCATAGGGGACAATATCCCGGGGGTAACGCTTGCCCTTGCAGAGATCACCATTGGCGTTCTCGCCTCGTCAGCTCCGCTCTACCGCCCCCTGTTGCACTGCTGGACCAGCGCAAAAGGTTTTCAAGGGTCTCGTGGAGCGGGACACGATAAAGGCACCGCGGCGGACAGGTTTACGTTAGGATACAAGGCTGGGGCCACGACCGGATTGGTTGCGACTCCAGAGAGACCATTCGGTAGATCAATCACAGTCACGGAGGAGGTCGAGCTCAATACGTATCACAGCGTGCACGGCGACTGGCGTCGGCTTTCTGACACGCAGGGTGAAGACGGTATCAATCGGCTTTTTCGACAAACGCCTGAAAGTGAGGAGGCCAAGTAGAATATTGCTTGCAGCAGGATGCTCGGCTCGGGTACATAGGCAGATTGAGTTAACTACAGAGACTATTTAAATATGCTGTCCGGACGTTAATCCATGGGCCAGACAAGGAAGAAAAAATAATGAAGAATAGGCCTTGGAACCCTGCTAACCCTAACCCACTTACGGGAGGCCAGGGGGTACCTCCAACTCTTGGTCCTACTGGTAGGGCGAGTTTCTGGACGCCTCTAAAATCCTGGCGCTTGACTGAACTCCACCGCGGCCCGAAGGTCAACTCTCATCTCCGCTAACGTAGCGCTTCCTTCCGATTAGGTTATCGCACAACTTAGAATAGCTAGACCATAAACGAGAAAGGCAGCGGATGGATTCAGCATTTTAAGAAGCATACCAAGCCGCGAACTTACGATGCGTACCGCCTTCTAATTATAGATAGGCATAAGGGCCACCACTCTATAGGATTTAAGTTTTTTATAAGGAATAGAAAATCATTATAGTTTATATGCTAGCACATTTATTGCATCTCTAGCCACTTAATGTTGGCTATTTTAGACTACTAAAGAAGGCCTATAGTTAGAAAATTAATAAACGCTTATACTATATATATTATAAAGACAGACTTTCTACCTATATTTTAAAGCATATTATAATACAATAATAAAAAAAATACTAAAATGGTTTTTAGATACATAGAGATTATTCTATTTAATCTAGAAAATACTTTACTATATCTAAATGTAAAGGTATATAAACCTTTACTAATTAAAAGGGCAATTATAATATAAAAGATTTAAGTTTTAATGATTTTAAATAGCTTATTAAGGCGAGTTACTCTATAAATAATACTAGAAACTAAATATATTAGTAATAAAAAAGTTTATCAACCTTAGTTTTATCTAATATAAACTAATTATTTAAGGGGTATAAAAAATAATATATTAGATATCTATCTTATAGACTAAGAATAAACATTTATAAGAAGTAAATACTATAGTTAGTAAATAATATAGAGTAAGGAAAACTTAATTATATAAAGTTAGTAGTATTTTATGACTAATAGATAAGCGCTTCTAGATCGAAAAGACGTTAAGCAATAGATCTAGTAAGATATTTTAACACTAGAGATTAAAAGCGGAGGAATAGAGCAAAAGCGCAGCGATATAGTACATATAGTTAAAGAGGCCATAATTCGCCACTTACCAGATCGTAGTAAGAACATCACGCGAAGAGAAAAGCAATTAAGATGAATTAAAGTCTCATCATTATGGTTATGCTGTAGTGCAGCCTTTTTAAGCAAGTCATTGAGGACGGGCCACTCGGGGGTGTGGTCCACTCGCCGGCGGACTTCGTTACGTAACCCGCCGATGAGTTGTCTATAAAAACAACGCGCTCGCTTCAGCCTGTTCTGAGTTTCCCACTCGCCACGGTCAACTCAATACCTTGCAAAAAGAGCGACTTCGATTCTGACTTGCGACATGGCGCCCCGAGATTTGAGCCCTAGAAAATATGGCATCGTCGTCATGGGAGGCTCGGGCTACACAGGCGCATTGATTTGTGCGCACATCGCGGCCCGATTTCCGACTAACCTCACATGGTCCATTGCCGGTCGGTCGCGAGAGCGCCTGGACAAGGTTGCGGAAAAGCTAAGAAAGCAATACCCCGATAGGATTCAGCCAGGTTACAGCCTCCATGTCAACCAAACCATGCGCGGTCGTTACTAATGCGTCTCAGTCAGACCTCGAGGTTGTGGAGCCTGATGACGAAAAGACGCTCGGAGAGGTTATTGGCAGGGCCAGCGTCTGTGTCAGCAGTGTTATCTACAACGTGGACGGAGAAGCAATTGTGCGGGCGTGCATCGAGCAGCGAACCGACTACGTAGACTCGTCAGTTCCGCCCCCCCCCCTCTTCACCCTCTTCTTCCCGAGCCTCACTGATAATCAGTCTGCAGGGCGGCAGTTCCCACCTTGCTCCGAGAATGGGTGGCTAAATACCATGAACAAGCCGAGGAAGCCGGCGTCGCTGTACGTGACAAATTTACTTGCCGACACGGACTCGGCCAGACTGCTAATGCGAAATGGTGAATAGCTGGTTCATTCCTGCGGGGCCATGACTGGAGAAATGGACATCTTCGCCATCGTCGGCTCTCGCGAGATTGCGCGAAAATGGTCGACGCGGATGGGCAACATGACCCTCCGGGCCGATGATCTCGAGTATGCCTCATGACTCCACTTATAGCCCTGTTTTCATGAAACTGACCCAGCCGACAGTCCCAACGTGAGCGGTGGCACGCTGCGCAGCATGCTAGCCTTCGCCAGTGGTGGGCCCAAACTAGCCGCGGACGCCGCAAACCCGTCGCTCTTGACATCGACGCCCTACACGAAGCCCATCCAAGCAGCCAGCGGGATATATCGCCACCCTGTACTTGGTTTGCTCACCAACTCGTCACCCCCAGGCGACCAAGCCCGCACATTGATGAACCGGTCTTGGTCCATTCTCGGCGGGGCTGAGGGCGGCTGGGGTCCCAACTTCCAATACAACGAGTACGAGAGAGCCTTGTCGTACGTGGCGGCTGTTGGCAACCTGGTCCGTTGCTACATGATCCTTACCCTGTTCTCCTTGGTCCGGTTCCGCTGGGTCCACGACATGCTTATGCGCTCTGCAACCCTGGGCATTGGACCGACCGACGAGCAGATCAAAAGCCTGCCCTTCAGTGCCGCCTGCTTCGTCGACGCAGACATTCCGGGGCAGAAGGACGGTACCAAGGGATGCTTAATCAAGATGAAGTACCCCGATGGGGGGTATCCTTTTGCCGCCATGCTCTTGGCCCAGGCGGCGGCTACGTTGTTGTACGACAGAAACCTCGAAGCAGGACTGAAGGGTGGATGCCTCACGGCGGCGGCCTTGGGCCCTGACTTTGTGGAGAGGGCGAAGGCCGGAGGACTCCAACTTGAGACAGCCATAATCGATAATTGAGTATAGAGTAGTCCACTACTAGGTAGGCAATGCAATCACTTATTCTTCGCCATCCACGACGACGACTTGTCACGAGAAAATATGGACTAATTAAGGGGCATCATTTCGTACAAAAAGTGGCCTCTTGGCTACGCGTATTTTTATGACAGTTATTAGCCCGGTCTGTCTCAGTAAGACAAAACACCACTCCACTTACTTTCGACGCCACACACTAGCACTCACAGCCTTCCTGATACAAATCCTGGAAAAGATCCTATTGGAGAATTTCCGAGCGCGGACACTACTGGAGTTAGCATTTTTAGCACCTGAAAGCTAGTCCTAGAAATGCTATAGTACAGTATACGCGCCACAGGCGCCAAGAAACCATTTAGTCTGCCAAGGTTCACTATAACCGCTATAAATATCAGCATATTATTTATCTCGGATTGTACAACAACACAAGCTGAGGGGGTGTGTCATAAGAAAAAAAAAACACAATTTCCGTGTTCGTCTGACATGCGCCGAAGGAGGCCGATGCGCGCCATCAGCCGTGCCGCGTGCTTGGCTGGCTGAACACTGTCATTGTGCGCGTCAGCATCGGGTAATTTAGATCGGTGTAATACTGCTGATCACTGCCCCCTCCAGGCGCTACTGATTTTAATGTGCCGTGAGATGCGTCTTGGGTGCCTGTAATACAATGTAGCCTCTCGGCTCGTTTGATCTTACTTGAACGGGTAGTTAGACGCGCCAGCTGTCTTCAGCCGTCTTCTTTGGTTCGAATTCGCATCGGATATATTGGTAGTCTTCATAGTATCCTGACGAACGTTCCTTCGCAAGGTCATGGAGCGGAACAGAAATGGTCACCTTGTCCGCCCCACACTTATGCCGACTCTCCTTTGTCCCGTAGTATCTGCCGCCGCCTGGCGCCGTGCCGAAAGAGCCGCTCGCCCGCTGGGGGGAGACAGCTGATCCGGTAGGTCCGGCATCAGGACATCAAACAAGCTGTCCAGCGCGCAGGACCTTCACATCCAAGATCCCATAGGCAAACCACATACACTCGCAGCCCAGGTACACCGACAGTATCCACGGCCGCCCAAGATGCCACGCACGCACGCCATCCTGCCATGGGAGTTCTTCAACTTTGAGTTTGTGCGCGTGCTGGCCATGGCGCCCATGCATGGTGCTGATGTGGGCGAGTGTCTGGAGGCGGCTTCCAAGATCAAGAAGAATGATGCCGAAAGCTGGTTTCGAGCGTGGTCCGATGCGGCGGACCACGCCGAGGAGGCCGCAGCCAGCGCGCGGAAGCTTGGAGATAGGGAAGCAGCGAGGTTCGCGTACCTGAGAGCCTGTAACTACAGGCGAGCAAGCGAATAGTAAGTCACTCCTCTCTACCGAACCTGTAGGTCTCTTTGGGACCGGCTGGCGAATTGAAGCTCACTGCAAATTTCCGTCACAGCATGCTTCACGTCGACCCCTCTGATACCCGACCCCTGGGAATCATGGAAAAGTCCGTATCCAATTTTCGTAGCGCCTGTGCTCTCTTCGAAACGGCCGTTGTGACGTTTGAAGTCCCTTACGAGAACACTGAGCTCCCCGGGTACATGTTTCTACCGGTCTCTAGGGAGGAACTGGCAGCCGCCAAGCCCGCCGAGCACAAGGTGCCTTTGCTCATTGCTCTGAACGGCTTCGACTCTACGCAAGAAGAGATATATTTCTTAGCTGGCGCCGGCGCCGCAGAACGAGGCTACGCCGTCATGACGTTTGACGGGCCGGGACAAGGCATAGTGCTCCGGCGTCCAGGACAGCCCCCGATGCGGAGGGACTGGGAGGTGGTGACTTCCGCCGTCCTGGATCATCTCTGGAAACTTGTCTCTGAGCACCCAGAGTGGAACATAGATCTCGACAAGATCGGCATCATGGGCATGGCAATGGGCGCCTACTTTGCCCTTCGTGCCGCCACCGATCCCCGGATAAAGGCATGTATTTCTGTTGACGGATTCTACGACTTTGGGGCCCAGGTTCGCACGCGCTCTCCCTCGTTCCTAAAGTACATGTCAGACCCGTGGGTTGACACGGTGCTGAAATTGGCCTCAGGGTTCAATATGCAGCATAAACTCGAGTTTGGCCACCTCTGCATGGTGTTTGGCACCAAGTCATGCGTGGAGGCGCTGCGCAAGCTAGGCGAGATATCTCTCGAGTCGCCTGGTGAGGAACCCACGTGCGCCAAGGTCAAGTGTCCGACCATGATCACAACTGCCCGGGACTCCATATATGATCTCGAGCCACATCTGACCTATCAGAAACTAGCCGAGTTCAGGGGCAGTGAGGAGGGACTGGTGCTATGGGATCCGCAGGGGCCAGGCCAGGGCTCACTGCAGGCGAAGCTGGGTGCCACATCCCTCTTTCAGATGAAAATTTTCTCCTGGATGGATGAGGTTTTCGGGATTCAGAGAAGTCCGATTATAGATGCAAAAATTCCTTAGAAGACATGTCTAGTGTAGAATTATCATCAGATTATTGAAAGCATTATGACCAGGTCTAAGCCCAGAAAATGCTGAAAAAGTGATTGCAGACAATAGAAATGTTTCGTTTGTCTGGTGGTTGCATGCTCCACGGCCTGAAAAAGATTCAAGGCTGCTTCTTCGAAAGTTGCCGCAGTGAGGTGAGACTTCTATGGCCAAAAGCGGCAGTGTTACATGCGGATAAGCCTCCGGACGCGTGCGGAGTCTGAAAGAAACGTGGCAATGCTTGCAAAGCACGTGCGGCGTGCCTGTCGACTGCAACGCTACATGAGGCGATCACCTTTGAGACAGCGAAGGAGCAGTTTAAGCTTATGTGAGAACTCCACAGTGCACCGGCGACAGTCGTCATCTAGCAAAGGACAATATAATACACAAAGAATAGTCGGACACGCCTCTGTCCAGCGACACCAATCCTATACCCCATAGCCTAGTTCACCAGAACCGCCTTGCCCCATTCCACGAAGTTCTTCTCATCCCCTCTGATGGTCGCTCCAACATCCCCATTCCCATACAGGGCAAACAAGGCCTCGAAGTGGGCCTTGTCCCGCCATATCATGGTGGTCATCGAATCCCACGGAAAGTCCCCCTGCTCGCCAGTCACGACGTGAGCCGTGTAGTTGGGCCCGTCCCGTATAACGTAGGTCCGCTCGTGAGTGAGCGGGAAGGCAGTGCCCGTGAGGTTCTTGATCAGAGGAACGTGGTGCGTCTCGTAGTAGTCACGATACTCGGTGGGCGTGAGGTCTTGGCGTCGACGGCCGAAGACGAGTAGCTTGATGCTTGCATTGGCGACGAAGCTGACAGTAGGGATCTTCATTTTCCACAAGAGGTAAGGATCTTCTTTTTTGTTTTCCACGCTGGAACTTGGTTGGCGAATTTGTGTGAGTTAAGTGGGCAAGATCAGGTCGTCCGCGATTGTGCTCTTCTCAGAGCTGTAGAAGGGAATAAGATGAGCAGGCTCAGGATAGACCTGAGAGGCATGATGACCCTTTTATATTCGATATGAAAGTACCCTGCAATGATTTCCGGACCAACAGCGAGCTACTACTCGTACAAGGCCACCACTTACCTCGCCGTTGTTACGAATAAACAGCCACTCTCGCAAGTGGGTGCTCCCCAGCAAAACGGCCACACCAGCAAAACGGTCATTTACCTTCCTAGGAGATTACTATAGGGAGTATATAAAGCCTTCTTTTCGAAAATTCAATATTTTATTATATAAAATAATGTTAATACACTCTCGTTAACTATAATATCTAATAATAGTATAAAAGCTATATAACTATAGTAATTATTCTTATCTAACTAATTAATACTAGACTAAGACCTAGTTTTAGCTAAATATAAATTAATTCATTATATTATAGAAATAATAGTGATATTTAGATTATATTATTATCTAGATGCAATTATTATATTTTATAGTAATTTAATATATTTATTATAGAAATAATTAGTATATTTATAGAAATATAGAATAATATCCTATGTACTAAACCTAGTTATTACTTTAAGAAGAAATATAACTGTTTTAGTGATATGACCCTCTTCGTAGCAAATAATTACTGATAAGAGTGGTTGTTTTCTCGTAACGACAGCGATAAAAGTGGGAGCGTTGCGCGAGTAGTGGCAGTAAGCAATCTAATCCTTGTAGTCCACTATCTTCCGTTTTAATGATAAAAGCATTGCGACTGCGCGTTATGCTACTCCTCCATATGTTCCTCGTGGAATACCCTAAGCTATCGGGTAAACCAGCTTATGTCCCTGGACTTGTCCCTTTCGTACCAAATCGATTCCTTCCGTGACGGCTTCCAAGCCGCCTTCGCGAACCTGAAATGGCGGTCCTTGTACCAGTCCAGTTTGTATCCATCTTTCCGCTGTCTTGTACAATTCAGCCGCAAAACGACGGTCCAATGGCGAGGCCGGTCTCCCATACACACCATCCAGCATGACAGGTTTACCGAAGAGGGATAGGGCTTGCACCCAGTCCACATTGACGTCTCGTCGAGTGTATTTGACCTGAGTTGGCGGTGCCTCCAGCCCGACGTACTTGCCCCCTCTGGAGCCTAGCGCTTCAAAGCACATGTTCATGGTGTCGTTGGAGGTGACGCAGTCGAGGGCATGGACGAGCTGATTTCCTGTGAAGCCCTTGATCTCCCGGCCACAGGTCCCCGAATTATAATCGAATGTCTTGACAGCGCCAAGCTCTTCTATGGCTGCACTAGCCTTGGGGCTACAGGTAACGACTGGCT
Organism: Niveomyces coronatus; assembly: GCA_018831755.1. Classification (NCBI taxonomy): domain Eukaryota; kingdom Fungi; phylum Ascomycota; class Sordariomycetes; order Hypocreales; family Cordycipitaceae; genus Niveomyces; species Niveomyces coronatus. The sequence continues at coordinate 13,897 of JAFEME010000332.1, forward strand.
TGATGCCGGACCTGAATGGTTTTGTTAGAACTGGCGCACGTAGTCACCTCTCGCAAGCTACTCACATTCTCAAAAGCTGGATAGCCATGCGACCTGAGGATGTGTTCCCGCCCGCGACCAAAACGTATTCTGGCTTCTCGCCATCTGTGAGGCCGGGCATCGCCAGTCCAAGTTGCCGAAACATGGCGTAGCCCACTGTTCCAAGTGCCAGGGCCATCGTGCAGGCTTGGGAAAACGTCATGGAGTCAGGGATTTCGCAGCACAGATCAGCCGTTGCAATGACATGGTCCGTGAAGGCTCCAGAGTCTGGATTGCCCAAGTTGAGCCCGTGAACAAATCCAAGAACCCGGTTACCGACTTTGAACCTTGTTACAGAGTCCCCAACCTGGACAACGGTGCCCGAAAAATCATAACCGCCGATTCCAGTATTAAATGAGTGGTCGATTGTTTTTGCATCCGCGGGATTCAAGGCTACTGCACCGGTCTTGCAAAGTATTTGGTCTGGACCAATGCTGGGGATGGGAGTGTTGCGTACAATCCTGTACTCGCCGGGGCCCTTGCCGACAAGTGTAGTGCGTAGCATCGTGTCTCAACCACGTAAACAAGAGACTCAAGAGAACTCGAGCGGAAGGAGAACCACAAGAGTTTGTCGTCAACTCTTTCTGTATCCTCCCAGCGATTTAACTCAATTAGACGATGGCGGATCATGACCGAGGACCTTGGCAAGACTGTTTAGTCATGCTCACTCTGTCACGGTCACCGAGACTAAAAATTGGTAATCTACCGACTCCGGAGCCTTTCCACCTCCCATGAGCGAATCTACCGAGCGTAATTCTACACCGACGCCGGCCGTTGCAGCCTTTTCCGAGAAGGATCAATTAACCGACTGACTCCGTGCTCGACAATTGCCACTCCAAATTGATGACTATGGGCTCCATAGTTCGCAAATACGCGAAACGAGGATCTTGACTCGACGCCGGGGTCCTCAAGGCATGCACGTAATCATTGACTTGTCTTATGGGAAGGTGAGCGGCTATACCAGTGAGCCTATTCTTCTACATCCCCAACAAGAGCTGTCGAAGTATTGCAGCTCATATCTAAGCAACAACCTAGCCCTAAGTCCGCGTCTTGTTACCCGGAACCTCATCGAATCTGTGATCAGTGACATCTAACATCGTCGTTCATCATGACAGACATGGAGCCAAACAAGACCTGGAAGACCGAACCAGTGGCCATTGTTGGCACTGGCTGTCGCTTTCCAGGAGACGCCAGCTCCCCGTCAAAGCTGTGGAAAATCCTGAGCAATCCACCTGATCTCCAAAAGGAGATTCCTACGACAAAGTTTAATCATAATTCGTTTTACCACGCAACGAGTTCACGCCATGGTGTAAACTCTATATCCCCCCCTTTTGGGCTAAACGCTGCGAGAAACTAATGCACATTATTAGGCATCGAATGTTTCTCACTCATACGTTCTAGAGGAAGACACTAGTCTTTTTGACTATGGCTTCTTCAACATCAACCCCAAAGAGGCCGAAAGTATGGACCCTCAGCAGCGCATTCTGCTCGAGACGGTGTATGAGGCGGTCGAGTCGGCCGGATACAACATGTCCAGTCTCCGTGGGTCTTCTACAGGAGTCTTCGTCGGCCAAATGACGGACGACTATTACGACATTCTGAACAAGGATGTCCAATCAGCTCCACAGTACACGGCGACAGGATCAAGCCGTGCAATCATTGCAAACCGAATCTCCTACTTCTTCGACTGGCGAGGGCCTTCCGTGAATATCGATACGGCATGTTCTTCGAGTTTAGTCGCGTTGCACCAAGCTGTGCAAGCCCTGAGGAGCGGTGAGGTTCAGTTAGCTGTGGCAGCAGGCGTGAACCTCATTCTCGGCCCCGAGAAGTACATCTTTGAGTCACAGGCAGGTCATCCGCGGTTTGTTCATGGTTCAGCAGCTGCAGTTACTAATGTTGGATAAAGCTATCGATGCTATCCCCCACAGGTCGATCCAGGATGTGGGATTCTAAGGCCGATGGATATGCTCGTGGTGAAGGCTTTGCCGCCATCATCATCAAGCCACTCAGTCAGGCCATCCTGGACAATGACCATATTGAGTGCATTATCCGAGAAACGGGCGTCAACCAAGATGGTCGATCGGAAGGTCTAACAGTTCCGAGCTCGGAGGCTCAGGCAGCACTCATTCGATCCACATACGGTAAATGCGGCCTGAACTGGGAGCGACTCGAGGATCGCTGCCAGTACTTCGAAGCGCATGGTACTGGAACACAGGCGGGCGATCCTAAAGAAGCCCGCGCTATTCGGGACGCATTCTTTCCCGAGCATCGACAGCGTGACCATTACGACGAGACGTTGTATGTTGGCTCCATCAAGACTGTTGTGGGACATCTTGAAGGAGCAGCTGGGCTTGCCGGGCTGATCAAAGCCTCTCTGGCTGTTCAACACGGCCAGATACCCCCGAACCTCCACTTCGACCGTCTTAACCCCAAGGTCGAGCCCTTTTACCAATCTCTCGAGGTGCCCACCAGCCTGAAAGCATGGCCGAAGCTACCAAGAGGTGTGCCACGAAGGGCAAGCGTTAACTCGTTTGGCTTCGGTGGAACAAACGCTCACGCCATCATTGAAAGCTGGCCTCCCGCCGGGGATGAGGGAAGCCAGGAAGTCATTACCGCAACCCAGGCTACCACTGACCACCCGCAGCCTCACTGGGGACCGTTCACATTATCCGCTCCCTCGAAGGAAGTCCTGATGGATGTCGTCTCGAGCTTGGCCCGGAATTTACAGGCCGACCGAACAATTGATCTTCGAAACCTGGCATGGACTCTGCAGTGTCGGCGCGAGCATTTCCCCGTCCGGGCTGCATTTGCGGCTTCGAATAGAGACCAGCTCATACAAAGGTTATCCGATGCCTGCAAAGATAGCAACACCCTCTCAGTCCAGACCTCCGAAGCCGCTAGGGTGTCTCAACAGTTTCCAGCCCGAATCTTGGGGGTTTTCACCGGCCAAGGCGCACAGTGGCCCGAAATGGGTGCCCAGCTCTATCACACATCCGCTCTCTTCAGACAGTCCATCCATAATCTCCAGAAGTCATTGGATGATCTGGCAGATGGTCCTTCGTGGGCAATCCAGTCTGAGCTGTTAGCTCCTGCTGAGAGCTCCCACGTCAAGAAGGCAGAGATTGCACAACCCATCTGCACGGCCGTCCAGATTGCTCTCGTCGATCTTCTCAAGTCTGTCGGTGTCTCTTTCCACGGAGTTGTAGGGCACTCCTCTGGCGAGATTGCCGCCGCATATGCCGCTGGCTACCTGTCCGCCCGTGATTCGATCCGCATTGCCTACTACCGCGGTTTGCACTCTCATCTCGCCTCTTCACCAAGCGGCCAGCCCGGAAAGATGATGGCCGTTGGGCTGTCCTTTCAAGAAGGACAAGCCCGCTGCGAGAAGACCCCATTCCACGGTCGGGTTTCAGTCGCAGCCAGCAACGCAAAGTCCAGCATCACCGTGTCCGGAGACGCCGATGCCATTCTCGAGCTTAAGCAAGTACTTCAGGCCGAAGGAGTCTTCAACCGCGAGTTGCAGGTGGACATGGCCTATCATTCACACCATATGAGGTCTTGCTCGGGGGCCTACCTGAAATCACTGCGGGCTTGCAACATCAAAGTAAACCGGGTAGATGATGTCAGTGGCAACTGTGTCTGGTACTCGAGTGTCCATGGGAATGCCGGGCGCTACACACGTGAGCCAGAAAGCTTTGCCGGTCAATACTGGGTGGACAACCTTGTCAAGCCAGTTCTGTTTTCCCAGGCGCTCGACCGAGCCGTGCAAGAGACTCAGAGACTCGATCTTGTACTCGAAGTCGGTCCGCACCCAGCTTTGCGCGGTCCGGCGAGTGACCTGATCAAGAATCTGGCCGGCGTTGTTGTTCCCTACAGCGGCGTACTAAAGCGAGGGGAAGACGATGTCGTCGCCTTCTCCGAAGCTCTGGGCTTCATTTGGAGACACATCAAGACTGACCTAAAGGATCGACCCATGCCGGACTTCGAAGCATTTGCCCGGACCTGCGAGGTGGATGGTGCAAACTTCCGCCCCCGTGTCTGCAAAGCCCTGCCCCCATTTCCATGGAACCATGTTAAGTCACTTATGTGGGAATCGCGAGCTTCGAAACTATGGAGAGGCCGCCAGGAGCAGGAACATGAGCTGTTGGGGTTGCCCACAGTTAGCGGAAACCGTCTTGGGGTTCACTGGCGCAAGATCATGAGAGTCAGCGAGATGGATTGGCTCCGTGGGCACAAGTTCCAGAACCAGGTTCTGTTTCCCGCAGCTGGCTACGTATCCATGGCAATCGAGGCAGCATCTTACCTTGTCCCGAATTCGCGTAACAAGACAAAAGTCATTGAGCTGAACGACATGCAGATCCATCGAGCCATTACACTGTCCGAGCAATCCTCCGTTGGCACTGAAGTCACTTTCACCATCCACACGCGTCAGCAACATGGCACAACGACCATTGCCGACTTTTCGTGCTTCAGTATCGAGGTGGATGCCGGGCCTGACCAGCAGAGCAACTGCAACTTTACTGGAACGGCGACCATTATTACCGGCAGCGTTTCCGAGACTGATCAGCCTCTGAGGAGCGAGCCGGAACTTCCCCTCACCCACGTGAACCTTGAACAGTTCTATGCAAGTGTGAGCGGGATTGGCCTGGATTATTCTGGTGACTTTGTCGCAAATACCATCGACAGACGTCTAGGCTTTGCTACAGTGACTGTGTCCCAACACGACCGAGGATCCTTGCTTGTGGATCCTGCGGTGTTGGATACTTCATTCCACGGAGTCTTCTCCGCCTTCTCCTATCCGAACGACGGCCGTATGTGGACTGCCTATCTTCCAACCAGCATTCGTCGAGTCAGAGTCACGTCAGACCAACCGCAAGAGCAGCAGCAACAAAGCCGAACCGACTTCACTGCTGATTGCGTCCTTCGCGATGCCTCTGACAAGATCATCTTTGCCGACGTCAACATCTATTCCAGCACGGACAGGACCCTGCGGTGCCAATTGGAGGGCCTGACCTGCACCTTATTCACAATCCAACGCCCCGATCAAGATCGCAGGCTTTTCTCTCACACAGTCTGGAGAAAGGACATGTCTTGCGGTATTGAAAACAACAAAATTATCCCCGCGAGCCACGATGACTCCAGGTTGTACGAGGTTCTAGAGCGTACCTCGTATTTTTACTTGCGGAAGCTCCAGGAGGAAGTCTTACCCAAGGAAACAGAGGGCATGCCGTGGCATTCTAAAGCTACGCTCGGGTGGATCTTCGACAGGCTTCTTCCCTCGATTCAAAGCAACCAGCATCCCAGAGTGAAGCTTGAGTGGCAGGTCGACCAAGAAGACGATATCGTGACCTGGAGCAAGGAGTTTGGCAACGAGATCAGCCTCCGCGCGGTGCACGCCATCGGAAAGGCGTATCCGGATATTGTCCGTGGAAACATCCCACCGCTGCAGATCCTCATGGAAGACAACATGCTCGACAGACTGTACAAGAACTGTATCGGCGGTCCAACGGCCAACAGTCAGGTTGGCGAGCTTCTCGGTCAGCTCGCTCACCGTTACCCACAAATGAATATTCTGGAAATCGGGGCCGGAACCGGAGGAACAACCAACACGGCCATGAAGTACCTGAAGTCCAGCTTTGCGTCTTACACTTACACCGACATCTCGCCTGGCTTCTTTGAGAAGGCCGCTTCGGCCTTTTCTGAATATGCCCACAAGATGAAATTCAGAACTCTGGACATAGAGAACGATCCAGTTGCTCAGGGGTTTGAAGAGCATTCCTACGATGTCATCGTGGCCGCCAACGTGCTCCATGCCACTAAGATCTTGGATACAACCATTGGCAATTGCCACAAGCTTCTCAAGCCTGGCGGCCAGATGATCTTGCTTGAAATTACCAGCGAGGCCCTGTGGATTCAGACCATTTTTTCGGCGTTGCCGGGTTGGTGGCTCGGACAAGCCGAGGGCCGTATGAACCACCCAACTGTTTCGATCGGTGAATGGGAGGATATCCTCCGTCGCCAAGGCTTCTCGGGCGTAGATGTTCATTGCCGCGATCTCGATGACGATGACAGGTACACTTTCTCCGTCTTCACAACTCAAGCCCTCGATGACAGCGTCCAGCGACTAAGGAACCCGCTGTCGATGGATGGTCAGCTCCCTGCTCTGGACATCGGTCACCTCACAATCGTCAGTCTCAGTGCAGTGACGTCTTCCATGTTGACGAGAGAGATCAGCGACTTGCTCTCTAGATTTGTACGCAGCATCACCATAGCCAACGGGCTTGAAGACCCGGTTTTGGCTCCAGACACGCTTCCACTGGGAAGCACTGTCATCTCCCTTGTCGATCTTGAAGAAGCTACTTTCCGCGATATGAACCCTACCAAGTTCCGAGCCCTCAATGCCATCTTCAGCAACTCCAAGACGATTCTCTGGGCGACACGAGGCTGTCGAGAAAGCGATCCCTATGCCAACATCATGGTCGGCCTGGGGCGGTCAGTTATACAGGAGCTAGCCCACTTGAATCTCCAATTCGTGGAACTGGACCCAGCCAAGACGAAGGAGCCCGCCATACTACTTTCCAATATACTGCTGCGTATGGTGTGTGCCGATGATGCCGGGTTCGATAATGTACTGTGGTCCAGCGAGACTGAGACTTTGATCCAAGACGGCCATACGTACATTCCGAGAATTCTGCCTGAAGAGGCATCCAATGAGCGACTCAACTCAAGTAGACGCACGGTCGTGGGTCGAGCCAACGTATCGCAGCAGGAAGTTATACTCAAGATGGCTCATGGGTCGTGTTGGCTGGAGCAGGCTCCGACTGCAGTCCAACGTCTCCCGAACGACTGTACCATGGAGGTCCTGGTTCAGATCCAGGCCAGCTCTCTGTTTCCAGTCGTCACCAACAAGGGGGCTTGTCATCACATAAGCATTGGGAAAGTTAATGGGTCACGACAGATGGCACTCGCCCTGACCCAAACTAACAGCTCCATCATCAAGGTTCGGCGCAGCAACATCATCACCTTGAGCCAGCCCCCGGCTGCCATTTCCGGACCTTGTCTGCTGCGGTCAATTCTGATTCGCATTGTTCTTGTAAGCCTCATGAAACCACTGGTAAGCACCGGCGGTACGGTTTGGCTACATAGCGATGATGAGTCCATTGTAGACATTGTATCTCAGACTACAGAGGCTCACGGCCTTGAGCTTCTTTGGACAGCTACGAGTAGCAAGCCAAAAGGGAATGCTTCAAGCAAAGCCCCTCGCGTTATCCACCCGTTCATCACCGATAGGGAACTTCTTGGCCAAATTCCAAATCGCATCTGCTGCCTCTTGACCGTTGGAGAAGAGCCAACTCCTGGCTTCTTCCAGCGATTGGCATCTCCGATAAATGCTGCCCAAATTCACCATTTGACGACCCAGACCAACACTCATGGCCGCCTCACCCTACCGCTCAGCTTTGAAGAGTTGACAGCACTCCTAGAAAGTGTGTCTGGGTTCCCAATAACCGAGTCTTCCTCGGCTACTGGCACATGCGCGGTCTCGGACCTTGCTGACAAGCAACCTACGCACCGTTCCACAGCCTCACACGTCCACGAACCATTCATGGTCGTCGACTGGGCTCGCGAAGAAACAGTTACGACCATTGTGAAACCCCTCAAAACCAGAAACCTGTTCTCCAACGACAAGACGTACTTTCTCGTCGGTCTAACAGGCGAACTCGGTATCGGCCTCTGTCGTTGGATGATTGAAAGCGGCGCTCGGCACTTGGCGCTGTCCAGTCGAAACCCCAGCGTTGACCCACGTATCATCAGCGAGTGGGAGAGCACGGGTGTCCAAATCCGAGTATTCACGCTGGACATTACAGACGAGAAGATGCTTCGCAGTGTTCACCAGGAGATTGTGGCAACCATGCCTCCAGTTGGCGGTGTCATGAACGGTGCCATGGTGCTTCGTGACAAGCCTTTCAGTGCCATGACGCTCGAGGACTTTGACGCTGTTCTGGCCCCCAAGGTTCGAGGCAGCGAGTATCTGGATAGACTTTTCCACGCCGAGCCTCTGGAGTTCTTCATCTTGTTTTCGTCTCTCTCTCGCATCATTGGTAACCCCGGACAGTCCAACTACGCCGCCGCAAACATGTTCATGGCTAGTCTGGCACGCCAACGCCGCGCACGCGGAGTGGCTGCCTCGGTCATCGACATTGCCATGCTCGTCGGGTTTGGATGGATGTGGCGCAACGCAGGCGAAATTCTCGAGGCCCAGATGAAGGCAGCAGCATACATGTCCATCTCGGAGCCAGAGTTCCACACCATCATGGCTGAGGCCATCGAGGCTGGCCGCGTCGACAAGGACCTCGATCCCGAGATGCATACCGGTCTCGCCATGTCCAAAACTGCGAGCTGGAAGCGATTCCCTCGTTTCTCGCACTTCGTGCCGTGCGAAAGCCAGGAAACAGCCGCTGTGGGCGTTGGTGCGGCGGCGGACACGTCTATCAAGCAGCAGATATCGGAGTCGACCAGCGACGAGGAGATATTGACTGTGCTCGAGACGGCCCTCTCGCGCAAGCTTCGCCTAGTCCTTCAACTCGCTGACACGGGCTCTCCCATGGACCGCAACACGGCTTTACTCTCGTTGGGCATTGACTCTCTGGTCGCTGTCGAGCTGCGGTCATGGTTCCTCAAGGAGCTCGCGGTTGATGTGCCCACCCTGAGGATACTCAGCGATGCCACGATTGCCGACATCGGCGTAGAGGTCAAGTCCAAACTCAACATGTCTTCAAAATCACAGGAGGTGGAGGCGAATACGGGGCCCAGTACGGCCATCCAGAGTGAATCTACAGCTACAGCCTCACAGCAACCAGATGCGTCAAGCAGTACTACTTCTGTGTCTGTTGAGCAGCCCCGTACCCCATACGCGCAAGACTCACCCGTCGGTCAGGTCGATGACGGCCGATGGCTCGACGTACCAAGTTCGCTCAACAGCACTGCCTCCCCATCGGTTGTTGAATCGTCTACAGATGACGGAGCCACGACGAGGGCGGAGTCCCTTGCATCCTCCATCGTTATGCAACCTCCCAGCTTTACGCGAACGGGGTGCATGTCTTCCTCCCAGGAGGCTCTGCATTTCCTCCACGAGTATCTAATCGACAAGTCCAGCCAGAACGTGCTGTTCCACGGTCGATACCCCCACGCGCTCAACACATCCCGGTTTGAGAGTGCGGTACAGACCGTCGCCAGACGCCACGAGGCTCTTCGCAGCGCCTATCTTGTGGACACCAAGACTCGGCAGGCAGTGCAGAAGGTAAAGAAAGATTCTGGGATCCGGCTGGTTCACAAGATGTTGGACCACGAAGCCGATGTCGATAGCCAGATTAATGAGCTGCGTCATCATGCCTTTGACATTGCCAGCGGCGAAATAATGATTGTCGCAATCCTCTCCATCTCGACTAAACTTCATCATCTCGTATTCGTCCACCACCACATTGCCATGGATGCACAAGCCACTGTTGTATTTCTGACAGAGTTATCTGCCGTCTATGCAGGTCGGCCCCTGAGCAACTGCCCACCCCAGGCTATCGACGTATGCGCCAAGAAGCAGGAATCCTGCTCTCCGGACAAGCTTGCTGCCAAGCTCGCCTATTGGAAGGACATGCATGCGTGCCATCTGAGCCCGATACCACCACTGCCCATAGCAAAAACTCGGGTTCGCCAGCCTCTTTACGATTATGACCTCCAGACCTTTGATGTCAAACTCGACGCCAACATGTGCTCTCTGATTCGAACCAAATCATCGGAACTGCGCATCACTCCCTTCCACTTTTACCTTGCGACGCTTCAAGCTCTGCTTGCTCGCTGTCTAGGTGCTGCAGACGAAATGAACATCGGCATCGTCGATTCGAACCGCGGCGAAGATGCGGAATATGCACAGGCTCTTGGCTGCTACCTCAACCTGCTCCCCCTGCGTTTCAAGCTCCGGGATACCGAGACCTTTGGCGAGGCCGCCCAACGCACAAGGAATACTGTTCTGGAGGCACTTTCGAACGCCGGCGTACCGTTCGAGATGCTTCTGGACCAGCTGAAAGTGCCTCGATCCAACACTCATCACCCACTGTTCCAGGTCCTCCTCAACTATCGACTTGGTATCCCTTCGTCGTCGCCATTGGGCGATGGTCAGATTGAGTGGACCGGCGCAATTCCCGCCAAGAACTCGTATGACCTGGCTGTTGAGGTTTCTGATACGCCACGTGGCGGTTGCATCCTGTCGCTCACCACGCAGCGATACATGTACAGCGTGGCAGACACTAAGTTGCTTCTGAAGTGGTATACGAATGCGCTGAGGTCCTTTTCTCGTGACGCTTCCATCCGGAGCATCACTGTTCCCCTGGCTGATCCGGGCGAGATCAGTAAGGCCGCCGCACTGGGTCGCGGCCCTGCAGGTAAGTTGGACCTAACCCATTCAACGGCTCATCATGCTGATATTTCGCAGTCCCTTTTGACTGGGAGGGTACTCTGGTCGACCAGGTCGAACGGATAGCGGCCAGATTCCCCGACTCGATTGCAATCAAAGATGACAGCGGCAACTGCTTGTCCTACGCTAATATGATGAGAATCACGCACCAAATTTGTCGTCGACTTCAGGCAGTCGATGTCCCACCTGGGTCGAGAATAGCTGTCTTACTGGATCCCAGTGTCAACTCCATTTGCGTTCTTCTTGCCGTTCTCAGGCAGGGTCTAGTCTGGGTGCCGCTCGACACCATCAACCATGAGGAGAGGCTGGCAGCCATTTGCAAAGAGTGCCAGCCCAGCCGCATCATTTGCGACAAATCAACCAAGCCTGTGGCAGATAAGCTAGCCTCTGCTACAGGGAAGACTGTGGCGTTGCGTTTGGAAGAACTCGTTGGACCCTTGACCTCGCACTCGACAGACCCGAGCACCAATCTTAGCCAGAGAGACGCAGATGCTGTGCTTCTTTATACTAGTGGCTCTACTGGCATACCCAAGGGCGTCCGCCTCACCCATGTCGGACTCTTACATCAGATCTGCGTCGTGACCGAGATGGTGGGCGACTGCCAGGTCGTTCTGCAGCAAACTTCCCATGGATTTGACATGGCACTCGACCAAATCTTCAATGCCTTGGCCCGCGGCGGCACGCTGGTCGTCGTCAGCCGTCAGAACCGAGGCGATCCCGTCCGCATTTCTAAGATTATGCTATCCGAGAATGTGACGTACAGTCACTTCGTCCCTTCCGAATGGCATATGCTACTTCAATATGGTTTCGAGGACCTGAAGCAGTGTCATCAATGGAGAGTCGCCCACGCCGGGGGGGAGAAGATTTCGTCTCTTCTTTGCAAGGCTTTCCGAGATCTAGCTCTTCCCGAGCTGAAGCTATTCAACGTTTATGGTCCAACCGAGACATCCATCAGCTGTGCGAGAGGCATGGTTGATTACCAAGCCGGGGAGACTTCCGGGGACTGCCTGCGAGTGTTGCCCAATTATACAATCACGATTGTCGATGAGAACCTTAGTCCCGTGCCACCTGGCTTTGCTGGCGAGATCTGCATTTCGTCCCCGTCTGCCATCAGCCCCGGATACCAAAACAGACCCGAGGAGACCAAGTCCCGGTTCATCGACTCGAGTGCCATTCGTCAGGACAACACATCAGCGGGTCTCCCTGTCTACAAAACCGGTGATTTGGGTCGTCTATCGGCAGAAGACGGCACATTGACAATCTTGGGACGCATTACAAGCCAAGCCGTCCAAGTCAAGATCCGGGGGCAGCGAGTGGAGCTAGACGAGATTGCCAACATCGTGACTCGCTGTTCTAAAGGTCTTATTAGCAAGGCTATTATATCATGGCGTCCGGACTCTGAGACCCTCGTTGCCTTTATCGTCTACGGCAGGGAGGCTGACGAGGCGGGCAGGGACTGGGCAAGGTACGGTCTTCGCAAGCAGCTTCCTTTGCCGCCATATATGTGTCCGACTGTCTGGATTCCTCTGCCCGCCATCCCGCTCACTCCAAATGGCAAGTTTGACAGGCGGGCCATCGACGAGTACCCGATCCCACCTTCTGAACTCCTTGTGCCGCAGCCATCAAGCAAGGGCTCGCCTAGACTGTTAACAGCGTATGAGAGCCAGGTTGCAGATATCTGGACGGAAGTACTTGGGGACAAGGCCTTGAATATTGCAGATTCCAGCGCCGACTTCTTCTACCTTGGCGGCAATTCACGAAATCTAATCGAACTGCGAGTTTTGCTGGAGAGGCAGTTCGCGCCTACCAAGGTCTCACTACCTCAGCTCTTCCAACACAGCGCCCTGGACCAAATGGCAGCACTAGTCGCCTCAACGGACGGCAACGGGACATATACAGGTCTAAGACACACGCCTACATTGGTGGACTGGAACACCGAGGTCTTAAATGCGTGTGATGAAGCACTACTCCCCAATCCTTCAGCCGCGTCCTCAACGAAGACCAACGATTCCAGTCGCGAGGCCCGCAATAACCTAGTTGTCATCCTTACTGGCGCTACTGGATTCCTAGGGAGGTCCATTGCCCAATGTCTAGTTAACGATGACCGTGTCGGCGAAGTGCACTGCATTGCCATTCGTGACAGCAATGACCAGGCCTCTCGCGTTCTCGTTCAGAGCAATAAGATCGTCGAGCATGCCGGTAACCTCGAGTCACCGCTCTTGGGGCTTTCCGACACCGAGTTCAACAGACTCAGCGCGCGCGCCGATATCATAATCCACAACGCAGCCCAAGTCTCGTTTCTCAAAACTTACCAGTCCCTGCGTCGGGCCAATGTCTCTTCTTCGATCGAGCTATGTCGCATGGCGCTCGCCCGCCACACCCCTCTCCATTTTGTGTCTTCCGCCAGTGTGGCGCTTGTGCCACCAAAGGACAGCACCGTCGACGGCAAGGCGTTTACGCTCTCGGAGCGGTCTGCTAATGACCGCATACCTGCCCCGACGTCAAAGCACGGATATCAAGACACAAAGTGGGTGGTCGAGCAGGTATTGGAGATCCTCAACGCTCGGTGCGGTCTGCCCGTTACGATCCATCGACCGACAAGCATCGTCGGGTCTGGAGCCCCCAAGCTAGACCTCATGGCAGCGATTCTCAACACATCAATATCCCTAGGAGCAGTACCTGCACTGAAGGGTAAGATGGAAGGACCACTGGATCTCGTATCCGTGCAAGATGTATCAAGTCGCCTAGTGAGGGTGGCGCTTGACCAATGTGAGGACAAGTCCGTGAGATACATCCATCATAGCAATCCCACAAAGCTAGAGCCCGGCCGACTCAAAGACTATGTTGAAGAACAGCACACAAGGCCCGGGACGAGTTACAGCCTTGTCAGTCTAGACAAGTGGTTGGATGCTGCGCCTGGGACCGGGATGGATCCGCTGTTGCACGACTTCTTGAAGGTCTCGTTTACAGGAGATAACAAGATATACATGCCTTCGCTTGTAGAGAAATGATGTCAAGTGAAAAGGGAGAATATGACTACGGCTATTAGGAAATGGGTCCTGGGATCGGATGTACAGAGACATTGTCTGAGTAGGACATACTTGTAAATCCTGGCCTCGTTGTTGCTCGAAGAATTGTCATCTTAAACTCTAGGTATAAATAGTAGCAAAGTTGTTTGAGCTTTAGTTATAATTTCTAATAACCAGTTGCAGACTATAAAGTAAATAATTAACCCTCTGGGATAAGGTAAAATTATGCTTTAATATATATACGTAAGCCCGCATATTACTGGTCATCGTGATGTAGACCTCAGGGGCAAAAGTTAAGTTACACCCGGCAACCGGGCTCCAAAGTCATGGCAAAAGAAAACATGTTCCATGCCGGGATCGTAGAATATTCACGGCCTCCAATGCTCTTCCGGCGCTGATCCCGTGTCCTTTGCCAATTCCTCAAACGCTCTAATGCGATGCTGTCCTCTCAAGACCTCTTCTCCGGGTAGTTGCTCTAGGGTAGTGGGGGCGCCGACAGCCGCCATTCGCTTTTTCGTGATCGCCCCTGTACTCCCGGCTCGTGCCTATCGTCGTCTCTACATAATAACAGGTCTCTGTTTCGCTTTCGCAATTCTATATTTCTATTATTCTCTTTATTTTTTCTAGCGATGCTGTGCGATGTTAAGCTGCCATGGTTGTTCGTTCGTTCGTTCGTCCGCGCGCATGTGTGTGCGTGTATTATCCACACATAATATGAGCTAAAAAAAAATGCAGAGATTATGTTTATAATTACTCTTCTTCATCGTGCTTCCCGATCGCAAGGCCATGTCTTTAGATACAGCATTATGGGGGAAAGAACCAGCTTTGTCCTGCTTCAAGCAGTGCTCTCGAGGTTCTTGTGCGCTACATTTTCTGTCGCACGCCTATCTTCTTGCTCCTGATCCTCATGGACTTCTCGCCGTCAAAAGTATACTGGAAGCTAGTGCGTGCATGAGAAAGAGGGTGGAGGAGATTTTGGCGTCTGGCCGTTATTCGTGTTTGATCTGGTAGATACGAGTTGTGGCTGGAACCAAGTGTCTCGCTTTGATGAGCCGGAGAGACGGATGCTACCCACACCATCGGGACACACCCAGGAGGTTGCTAGGGGGAGATGAGACCCGAGACAAAGCCGGCTTACACGGAAGAGAGATAATGGCTGCTGCTGCTTGGCTCATGTCCTGATGGAACGCACGGCTGCGCAGTCGCTCGTCGAGCTGGTGGTGGTGGTGGTGGTGGCCAGCTGGCCTGACCACGCGTCGTTGAGCATTGACAATGATTGATGACTACATGACTGGAAATTGCATTTGGCATGGTGGCGAGCAAAGATGAGATGCTCAGGCCAAGATGATGATGAAGAGACACGAATAATGACGGGAGCCGAACTTGACTACCAATATCTTCTAGCATGGGTGGAGCCCCTATAATAGTACTGTCGTTGCCTGTGTTTTTAGCTGAGATGGTGCTCTCTCTGCCAACTCTCCGCCAAAGCATAAATAATGTATGGAAGCAGCCCCAAGACCGAGCGCATCTACAGTATGTGCCCATCTGCACGTCCGCAACGCCACATTGCGCAACAGCCTCCCGCGCTCAGATTTTTTTTTTTGCAGTGCGCTTAAAACATCTCCAGCTTGGCTGTAACTGGCCAGGCGAGTCGTGAGTCGGGCTAGGCGGCCGGGCTTCTGTGGCGAGAACCCAATTGTTCTAGTGGAGGGTCTGAGCTCCGTGGCTTCCAGGCCAAGGTCCAACTGTGCATGCAGCGTGTAGTACTAATGTATCTGCATTAGAGAGGTACTGTACTGTATGTACAATAGTGTACTGCTCTGCTGCTAATGCCCAAGCACCATGGTAGGGTCTCGACTGCTTGCGTGTACCGCACCTCGCGCACATTCGCAAATGAGGAACCGGGAATTAGTTGCCAAAAGAGTACTATAGACAAGGACGTAATTGTCTAGATACAGTGTGGTCCGAAAAGCCGCCGCGGCAGGGAAGGGAGCACATGTGTCGCGTGTGCACTCGGTGGCTTGACTTGGGGTCCCCCTCCCCCTCCCTCTACGAGTCAAACAACTAACTCTCTCTCTCTCTCTCTCTCTCCGCTTATAGCAAAGATATAAAAGTATGTAATAAGAAATACAAAAAGGAAAAAGAAGAAAAAAAAGAAAGAAGAAAACATTTATGGAGCCGCGCCGGTTATGTATTAGCGGACAGGACGGACCTCTCTGTACCTACCATTAACAAACCTCCTCTCCCGGCTTCATTTCTGGCTACGTCGGCGAGCTAAAACAGTTATTAGAACGCCACCAAACGCACCTCTTTTTTTTATTTTCTCATCCCTCTCTAAATTGCTTATGTGACAAGATTAACCGGCTTTTTTTTTTTATCTTTTTTTTTTCTTTCTCAAGCTTTCTACCAAGATTGATTTAAAAAATCAAAAACAAAAATCAAAAAGGATGCAAAGATAATAAAGACGGTGCAATTGACAAAGGACACACAAATTAAAAAAACCACGAAATTCAAGAGGAAAAGCATCGTCGCCATGGGTCAGGATCCGACAAGACGGCGGACGTTTGAAATGATTGACGACGATGAGGAGGAGGAGCAGGCGCGCCAGGACCTGGTCAAGTACGGCAACGAGCATGACCGTCGCGACATGGCGCGCATGGGCAAGATTCAAGAGATGAGGGTGAGTCGTGGTATAACAAATGTCTGTAAATTTTGATGGAAAATGCTGATTTTTTTTTTTTTTTTCAAAAAAGAGAAACTTCAAGTCCATGACTGTCTTGGGCTTCTGCGCCATTCTCATGTGCTCATGGGAGTCTCTTCTCAGGTGAGGCTCACCACCTTCTTTTTTTATGCACCGACTCTACGCCCATAAGAACAAACAGCTAATGTGGGAAATGCACCCCCAGCACCGCCTCCCTGGCCCTCATGAACGGCGGCTCGGCAGGCCTCATCTACACCTGGCTCATCGCCTGGGCCGGCTTCAACGCCGTGTACGCGTCCATGGCGGAGATGGCCTCTGTCGCGCCCACCACCGGCGGCCAGTACCACTGGGTGTCTGAGTTTGCGCCCATGCGATACCAGGCGTTTCTGAGCTACGTCGTCGGTGAGTTCCTTTCATTGTTTTTTTTTTTACTTATTCTTTTCCGATTTTTTCTTCTTTTCATTTATTTATATTTATATACATTTCAAAAAATCTGTCCTCCTCCGCTCACCATCGTTTTCTCCCCCCCCCAAGGCTGGCTCGGCGTCATGGGCTGGCAGACGCTCGTCACCAGCATCGCCTTCCAGGCCGGCACCGAGATCCAGGGCCTGCTCGCCCTCAACTACGACGCCTACCAGCCGCAGCGGTGGCACGGCACGCTCTTCGTCATGGCCATCATCGTCTTCGCCCTCGTCTTCAACACCTGGCTGGCCTCGCGCCTCAACCTGGTCGAGGGCGCCATCTTCGTCGTCCACATCTTCGGCTTCTTCTGCATGCTCGTCCCCCTCTGGGTCCTGTCCCCGCGCACCCCCAGCCGCGTCGTCTGGACCGAGTTCCACGACGGCGGATGGGGCAACACGGGGCTGTCGGCCCTGATCGGCCTGATAACCAGCGTCTTGCCGCTCCTGGGCGCGGATGCGTCGGGTAAGTAGTCCTGGCATGCATATGAGATGCAAGATCATGTGTGTGTGTATATTGCATGTTATAGTGGTCTAACAAGTTTATTCTGGCAGTACACATGGCCGAGGAGGTACAGGACGCGGCAAAGACACTGCCGCGGAGCATGATGTGGTCCATCAACCTCAACGGCGCCATGGGCTGGCTCACGGCGATAACGTTTTGCTACTGCATCGGAGATCTCGATGAAGGCATGTGTCTTTCTTTTCCACAACCCCTTTCCCTCAATCGAAATCGAGAGAAGCAAGAAAAAAAAAAAAAAAAAACTAACCCCGTCCCGCGTCCAGTATTGAAAACTCGCACCAACTACCCCTTCATCCAAATCATCTTCAACGTCACGCAGTCGTACCCCGCCACCAACTTCCTCACCTCCATCGTCATCCTCATGAACACCTTCTCGTGCGTGACCATCATGGCGTCGGCGTCGCGGCAGATGTTCGCCTTCGGGCGCGACCGGGGGCTCCCGCACTCGGCGTGGCTCTCGCGCGTGCACCCGCGGCTCGGCGTGCCCGTCAACTCGGTGGTGCTCTCCGCGCTCATCTCGGTCGCGCTCTCGCTCATCAACATCGGCAGCAGCGTCGCCTTCAACAGCCTCGTCTCGCTCGGCTCCGGCACCCTCATGGTCTCGTACCTCGTCTGCATCGGGTGCTACGCGTGGCGCCGGCACCGGCACGGCGCCGCCGCCACCTCGTCGGGAAAGTTCTCCATGGGCGCCGCCGCCCTGCCCGTCAACGTGGCCGCCATGTGCTTCCTCGCCCTCGTCTTCATCGTCGCCTTCTTCCCCGCCCAGCCGCTGCCGAGGCTGACGCCCGAGTCGATGAACTGGTCGTCGCTCATCTTCTCGGTCGTCCTGGTCTGGGCCATGGCGTACTACGCCTTCTGGAGCCGGCACGTGTACGAGGGGCCGGTCAAGTTTGTGAAGAAGGAGGGGGAGGGGTTTGGGGATTCGGGACATCGAAGCGGGACGAGATGATATACTCCCCCCCTTCCCCTTTCCCACCTATCTACTCTAGATCATTCTTTTTTTTTTCTGCAATTGTTGTTATATTATCATGACTTGTATGCATCGTCACGAGTTATATGTGCTGTGGTAGTATAGGTGCCCTCTGTGGCTTAAGCTTGCAACGGGAAGGCAACGGCCCCAACCGCAAGCCACGATATCAAATAGTCCCAGCCACTCTACAAAAACCACAAAACATCTTCTCTCTCCCACAAGATTACGGCAAAAAAAAAAAAAAAAAAAAAAAAAAAAAAA
>JAFEME010000333.1:0-32232 GCA_018831755.1 Niveomyces coronatus
CTGGAACCCCCCCCCCCCCCCCCTTTCTGTGCCAAACTGGTTCGAAAACGTCCCAAATGAACCCGAGCTGCTCTGCGGCATCGCGACTCTCCTTCTCGTTCCTCTACGCCGTTCTCGCCATTCTCATCTGTTCCACCGTCCTCATCGCCGCTCCCGCCTCGGCTGTTTCTGTTTTGCTCGCCTTCTGCATCGCCTTCCGCAGCGCCGCCGCCGCCGCCGCCTCCGACCTTCTCGTCCCGCAGCAGAGATGCTTCTCACGCTGGCTCCGGGGCTCGTGCTCATCATATTCGGCACCGTCATCATGGTCCGCGCCGCTTCTCTCCTCAGTCGCTACATGTTTCTCCCCAGCTTCCCACACGATCACGCCGCCGCCGCCGCCAGCAATAGGGACATCCGCTGGGTTTCATAGGACCGGCTCGGCAGGTGGTCACGCGACAGGCCCCACCGCCATCTTGCATCATGATACACAGCGGTTTCATTTCTCGAGTCGAATACAATCATAAAACACTGCATTTATTATAGAGCGATCATTGCATACAAAGCTCCCGGGAGATCATCCATGTATATTTAGAGCCTTTGATTTGTCACTTAGTATCAATATTAAAAGTACAAACGCCTAGCAAAACGCCTATTTTATCCCTGCAAGAACCAGCACACCATTATTCATCGCTTTTGAAAATCCAGCGTAAAACGCGCATCATTAAATGCATATCCTCCATGTCTTTTGGCTTAGTTGTCGAGCCAGTCGAGGAACTCAGGAGTAAAGTAGCTGACCACAATGGTTGCCCCCGCTCGCAGAATGGCCTCGGTCGACTCAAACGCCATTTCTCGCAGACCAAAAACACCAGCTTTGGCACCCGCATGGATCATGGCATACTCGCCACTGACCTGGTAGGCTGCCACAGGCAGGTCTTTGCCGAGCTCCTTGGCGTCGCTGATGATGTCGAGATATTGGCCGGCAGGCTTCACCATGATGACATCAGCACCCTCGCTCATGTCCCGCACAATGGCACGGCGCGCCAGACCACGGCCGCCAGGGGGCAGCTGATAGCACTTGCGGTCACCAAATGACGGCGCTGAGCCTGCCGCATCACGGAATGGCCCATACAGACAGCCCGAGAATTTGGCTGAGTACGACATCAAGGTCGTGCGGTGCGCAATACCTTCCTCAATAAGCTTGAGCTTGATGGCACGAATGCGACCGTCGTTCATGTCCGACGGCGCAACACAATGGGCACCGGCCTTGGCGTATGCAACGGCAACGTCAGAAATGCGTTCGACGGAGAGCGCATTGTTGAGGCTGCCGTCGTCGCGGAGGATGCCGCAATGACCGTGAGATGTATACTCGCAGAGGCAGACGTCGGTGCAGATATAGAGCTGAGGGAAGCGACGGCGGATGAGACGAATGGCCCTGATGACGGGACCCTCGGGGTCGTCGGCGGCGGTGGCGAGAGCGTCCTTGGTACCGGGCTTCATGGGCACGCCGAAGAGTATGACGGAGCGCAGTCCCTTATGTACAAGCGGCTCGAGAAAGGAAACGACACGGCCAATGCCAAGCTGATGCTGACCGGGAAGGGAGGGAACTAAGATCATATCATCGTCGCCGTCCGTAATGAAGAGTGGATAGATGAGCATAGACTAGATTAGATTAATTATTAGTCAAGTTAAGAATAACACCATATAGTGACGTGACCGCCAGTCACTCAGACCAACACGTACCTTTGTTAGTTGCCGCTCGGCCTGCCACGAGCGGGCGAGAGGGTGAAAGTAGCCGCCATGCAACTGACTGGAGATATCGCCAGAGATGCTGACGCTCGTGGCCGCGGTACTGGCGTAGGACATGGCCCGCGAAATATGCGAGGCGCGGTCGTCGCCGATCGACGAGGTGGTGGCCAGCGCGGGACGACGACTGACAGAGGCGGGACTGGAGTGGCCGCCATGGCCGCTGTCCCGAAGGCTGAGGTCCTGGACGAGGCTGGAGAAGGACATGATGATTCCGGACTTTTCTCGCAATCAGGCCGAGGTCGCCAGAGAAGTGCGATGATGTCAGAAAGTATAGATGAGAAAAGACAATGGCAAGATTGCGGTAGCTGTGTGCCTCTGCACAATTTGTGGCTCGGGTACTTTGATCACAGAGCTTTTAGAGATTGAAGGGTTTGAAAAGGAAAAAAAGGCTTTGTTGCTTGCAATCGGAGCGGATAAGCCGTGCTGATGGGAGTTTGGATTCGTTGATGGGGGTGTGGGGCGAGATCCCGTCACTGCAAGATGTGCGTTTCAAGGCGGTCGAGAACAGTCAGATGTTTGATTCCCTGCTCGGCAGGAGTAGCTATGGATGCAAAACAGTCGGTCAGAGTAAGGAGGAGGGAGGTTATCAACCGTCAGTCGAGAGAGAACAAAAACGTCCGAGACACTTTGGTCGGAAGCTACATGAGCCGTGGCCAAAAACCACCGCCAGTACTGAGAGCCGGCCTCATGTAACAAGGCGGGGCTTCCGAACAAGCCCACAGGGCGTACACTCAGCGCTGCAACTTGTGCCTACAGCGGTCTCGGTGCACTGGCCACGCATACATATGCGTCTGAGCCAATCGCGGCCTTTTATTTGTCATGTAGGGTCAGACACGCCGAGGTCGCGCGAATACGAGTCTCGCCACTCCGAGATGCTCATACCACGACCATCGGCTTCCCGCCCCTCTCGTGCACCAATCTTCCAAGACTCGATAGTTGCACCAATGCTTCATTTGGCTATGAGTTCAGTATGACCACTAGATCGCATACAATATCTTGTGCGCGGACACCATCACACAACCTTCTCCCGCGCATGTAGCTCCCTCCGCCTCCCCCACGCGTCACAGCTCGCAAACTTCCACCATGCCCGGTGCCACTGCCCTGCCGTCCGCACCGTCGCCCACTTGACCGGCCTCGGCAGCGGCCAGTCGCGCCACAGGCCCTCCTCGTAGTCGGCGTCCATGCTCAGCAGCGTCAGCACCAGCACGTCCGTCAGACCCGGCTCCGTGATGGACCGCCGGCCCCAGCGCTCCAGCTTGGCCTCGATCTCTCTCTCCGCCGCGGACCCGGCGGCGGGGCTCTTTGGGTGCGCAGAGAGTCCGGCGATGCGCGCGACTTCCTCGATGAAGTGCTGCTCGAACGGGTCCTTCATGGCGTCGAGGATGGCGCGGATTCGCGCGCCGGAGAGAGTGGTGCCCGGGTCGGCGAGGAGGCTGTTTAGGTAGTTCTCTAGCTCGGCCAGTGGCTCGACAATGGCTTCTGCGCGCGTGTGCGTGTCAGTTCGGCGGCGTTCCTACACAAGAGCAAAGCAAATGACGGCGTACGGTGCGCTTCGTGCATATCGGCAAAGACGGGCTCCTGTAGCATCTCCTCGATCACTGTAAACATTTCCTCCTCCTCGCGCTCCGTGTGCGACTGCAGAAATTTGATCCAAGCGAGACAGTAGTGTATAAACGCAGGCTTGTCGATGTCAGTGACGTGCGGCGCCTGCTGATGGATGGAGTTGAAGCCACGGAACAAGGCATTGTGCGCATTGCACATGTGACTTGCTCGTTTCGTCCATAGGTCATTCTGAGAGGATAATCAGCCATCTCTTTCATATTGCAGCCCGTCGCTGCGGTTGAAGCTATACCTTCTTAGTCTTGTACATCGGAGTGGCAATCAGTCGGAGCGGCTCGTCTGTCCATTGCTGCTGTGCGTCTGAGGCCACTTCCATGCTGTAGACAGACCGGGGTGGGGGGTAAGAGAAATTTGTCTCGTCTCATAAATTTTGATCAGCGCATAAAGTGCAAGCTTTATTAAAATATTCAGCACGTAGTTTAAAGTTGTCAGGCCGGTCGGCCGGAGTTAGGCATTCGTGGATTGGTGGCTGACTGACGACGCCGACCCGCGGAATCAAAACTTGCCGCGTTGATTACCTCTCGACTATGGCCGGCTTCGCAAAATAATGCAAGTCAGTTCCAAGAAACGCTGCGGACTCTACATCCAGGCCACATCAGCATACTCTTCCTAAGACTAATAAGCGCTGAAGCTTTATGTCCCCATGTGTCCCCATAGCATGGGTTATCTCATATGGGACAGGCAAGCAGGCCGAGAGATTCTAACCAACGCAACTGAGATCCCCAAGAGCGACATTTCAGCCATGGGTAGCGATATCTACAGAGGGCCAACAACCGGTAGCACCATGTGACGAACTGAGGACCTAACTTTGAATCTTTCAGCATTCATTTGTTTCCTTGACGAATTGATAACAATGAATTAGCTAGAAGAATCACCAGCGCAGCCGATAGTGGCCAAAGAAGCAACAAATTGAAGCCCGAACTCATAGCCATGAAACTGGTGTTCAGGTTCAGGCGAAACTGAAAGCGGAGCGGTAAATACGCCATCGATTCCAGCGCTTATATCATGAAAGTAGCAATAAATCCGCCGTCAATCGATAGAAAAGTTGCTTGGACCATGGCCACCCATCGACATGAATAATATCGGAATGGTCGACTAAAACGCCGCTTTTCCAGTTCTTTTCAAGCGGTGACAAGGTGAAATAGAACCCAGCATGGAATAGAAAGTCTGCAACTTGATCAACGGTATCTTCAGCATTCTTTCCATCCTCGATGTACTCGTAGAGAATAGCTGTATGCAATTTCGCAGAATTAAGCCTGCGCTTCAGCTTATCCACCTCCATTGGTGGTGGGTGCAGCTCTATTGGAATAATGTCAGGATTGATTGACATCCAACCAAAGCACTGTACCATGCGCGGAATCGAGGATATAATGCGCCTTTCCTCTGGTGTTAGGTAGGGGTTTTGGCGGATCTCGTCACTGAAAGCTTAATAGTTATCTTCGGCCTCGAGACGATCTGCGGGCTGCTCGAAGACCTGTACTGGAGATTTCTTCACAGCTTCTTGCATCATCTGGATGATGGCTGCATTTTGACATTCGCGTTGCGCGGCATAATAGATGTGATACTGCGGGGGCTCGTCGTCCCAGAACTGCATGCAGTGAGGCGCAGAGTCAGTCCAAGACACTCGTTTGATGTTCTGTTTGGGAGCGGCCGCAAAAGAGTATAGACCTACAACTTTCAATGCATACGAGCATCCATCTATCGTACTGACTTTCCAAACAAAGCCGTCGAGACCGCCCCCTAGTTCCGCCACGAAACGAATGTCGTGTTGACCAAGGCGGCAGCGTCGCAGGCGTGGTGTTTTGAAGTCGGCCATTGTACAGCTTGGCGGGCCGCACATGACCGACTCGTCACGCAAGGGAATAGAGACTCTGTCCCATCTAGGCTTATCGAACGCGATTTGATACTCGTTCGGAGGAATGTCACACATGGAAAGGTTGCCCGAGCACTTGCTTGAAAGACGATGACGAGGCTGCGCGTGAAGTTGTAGAAGATACATGTAGAGGTCGTGACCCCACAATTTGTGTTGTGTTTGCATCACAGATTTTCAGTTCGGGGAGACATGCAGACTAAATCGTTCCAACGTATTGATCCTAATCAACTAGGCGAAAACTATCATGAGAATCTCGCTCTACTATGAGCAGGAGTCATCGGTGGAATGAGTTACTGTCAGGTATGTTTGCAGCGATGTTCTGGGATGTCGCACCACGCAGCCTTGTCTTGCTCATCCTCACTATTGACTGCCTTCCTACTGCGTGTATCGTCGATCCCAGTCTTCACTACCTACCCTCTTACCACAGGTCCTGGGTCAGCGGCTAGACCCATATCATCCTGCTAACGCGGGAAGTGCTAGGTACTACAAATGTTCATGGAAAAATGCTCACGGAGCATGGCCACAACCAGCCTAGTACTCGGCTCGGCAACTTCCAGTTCAAGTACTTGAGCAACGATGCCAAGCTTAGCTTCCCTCCATTTCAGGCTTAATCTCTTGATCGACTAGCATGGGCTATTGACTGAGGGCCAGGGGCGGCCTGGCCTGTCTGCGTGAATACGAGTCAGACTCATGCCCGTAATTGGCCGCCAGCTACAACGGTAAGCCTCCAGTGGTGACGAGAGGACCCCGAGGCCAAGAACTGATCACCGCGGCCCAGCGCCGCCAAGTTGTCGAAAAGAAACTTTCCCGTAGGGCTGAGAGGAGCCGAGCGGCCTCCCACGCTTCTCCCCTCTGATAGCGACAACCGTTGCGTTGTCAATCTTGTGTGCTTACGCGGGGAAGGGGGAAGAGACTCGAATGAGTTTCGTCTTTCTCGCCTGCATTCTTTTCCTTTTCTTATTTGTTCCCCGTGTACATCTCCCCCCCTCATGGTGTTGCCGCCAACTGCAGAGCAGGTGGAATTGCTGCCCATTATGGCTCACGACGCGGTTGGGGAGGCGGCTCGCCATCAAAGTCACGGCGGTCCCGGCCCAGCAGTGGGCTCCAACACGACGACAACACGCAGCAATACAGATACCTCTGTGATGACGGCGGTAGCACCCATCTTCATGGGCGAAAAAGCAGCGACCACCATGAAAGCTACCAAGCGTCAGGACACGGGCTTCACCCAATGCTCCTCCGTCGCTCTCGATCCCGCCGCGTCCGCCTCGTACGCCTACGAGCACTTTGACCGCGGCGCGCAGCTACGGCGGCTGCTCCTCAAGAGCCTCGTGCGGTGGCTCATCACGGCTTCGCTATGTGCCTCCATCTATGGCGTGCTCTCCGCCTACGCATCCCACTCGGCGCTGCCGCAACGCAAGAAGCGCGAGTTCAACACCCTCGTCATCACCCTGACCATCATGCTCAGTCTCAACATCACGAGCTCGCTCAAGGCCGCTGCCATGGACCTGCAGTGGTGGCTGCTCAGCCTGCGCCGGTACAAGGCTCGTGAGGCCGATCTCATCATGTCGAGCGAGCACTTCACTACCATGCTCAAGCTTGGCTGGACCACGCGGCATACCTTGATCCAAGTATTTGTAACGGTGTTTGTGACGATGAATATTGTAGGTGGAACCAACTTCGAAGAATGATGGGCCAATAAAACGACGAGAGCAATAGACAATCTAACCATGGTCAGGCATCACAAATCGCACTCGCATTGCTCGGCATCACATACAACATCAACCCGGCGGAAAAGTTTACCGTAACCAGGCCCGGCATAGTATCAATGCCGAACCTAACTGATATTCAGGGCAGCAAGGTCCTGTCCGGCACCGTCCAGCATGCAAATGCCTCTGTGGACATCAACTCGCGGCGCTATTCAGCCAACACCTTCGGCCAGGTCGGTCAGGCATTCAACGCGGAACACATCTCCAAGTTACCGCGTCCCGGCACAATCTACAATCCGGACACGGCCCAAGTATACTATTCTCAAGAGCAGCTGTCGCCGTCGTTGCAAGACGCCAGTGACGCGCCCGACAGCAACATCAGTCCCTTCGACCCTTCTGACGACCCGACCGTGGGGAACTGGACCTATACTTACGTCTTTTGGGAGTCGGGTCTTGGTCTCTACGGTGCCACCGTCGCCTCCAACCGCAGCGTCTCCGTCTCAGCCAAGTGTAACAGCTACCGCGTGATGCTCGGCGGTAACGGATCGAGCAACATTATTGCTTACGACATCGACGGGAATGCCGAGTACGCCACCCTGCCCGTCGCCAACGGCGCCTCACAGCTCATGTACCTGCACGATCCGACCACCGATGCCAACGATACCTGGAGCGAGGTTGACGTCTTCGAGCCCTCTCCGGAGGCCATCGACGTCACCGGCAACAACACCCGCGCCAGTACCGTGGCCAACCCCAGCGGCAAATCTCTAGCTTGGTATTACATCTGCGACGTCACTGTCGGCGACGTGCGCAACGCCGTGATCGACGAGCATCGCATGGGCTCTGCCAACTTCTCCCGCTACGTGCCGCCCGCCATCGCGCTCCAGGGCTACGGCTCCTCGATCGACGGCCTCGTCAACGCCTCGAGCAAGTACCAGTTCCAGAGCTACCCGGCGCAGTCCTTCTTCGGCGTCCGCGCCAACGGCAGCGCGCAGGCCATCGCGCAGCTCGTCAGCCGCTTCTCCATCAACTCCATCGCCGCGTGCGCCCTGACAAACACCAACGTCAACGGGCCCGGCATGGAGCCCCAGCGCGCCATTCAGCTCGAGATCTCCAAGTGGATCTATGTCCACCTCATCGTCGGCCTCACCATGGGCGTCCAGCTCCTGGTGCAGCTGGGCACCGTCTTCGTCGCGAATCTCGTGCAGGTCCGCGAGCAGCGCAGCCTGGTGAGCGCCACACTACTAAGGCCACTACTCGGCGAGTTGAGCGACCGCGCGAGCATGGCAAAGGGGAAGCAGATTGCGAAGTTGATCGGCAAGGGCGTCAGGGTGAGGTACGAGCCAATGGATGGCGGGTATAACCTGCGTATATATCGGGACGGCGTATCTGGGAGGGAGCACGATCCAGGGGTTCCAGACAGATAGAGAGGGAAGCCTTGGTACCGACATAAAAAAAATCACTAGACGTAGTATATGCATCAGCGACATCAATCTCAATTGGATTTTGATTTTCATTTGATAGCGATTCTAGAACTTTTGAAAATTTCTATCATAATCAAACAAATAGAACAAAGTAAATCCATTTCTCTTCCTCTTTCCTGCCTTCTAATACAACATCTTACAACCCTCGTAGCTTCGTGTTATCACGGCCGTCCATCGGGATATACCTTTCCTTGAGCACCTCAGCTACCGTTCTCGAATCCCTCGCCCCTCTGCGCTCATACCTCTGCTGCAGCGCCTTTTTCACCGCGCTCGATCCCGCCGCCAGCATCACGCCGTCCGCCGCCTTCGCCTTGCCCCTGACCACCAGCCCTGCCGCCGCATCCCTCGCCCTGTCCGCCATCTCCGACGCCTTCTCCTTGCCGCGGCCGAGCAGCGACGACACCAGTCCGCCCGTCTCCTGCAGCACCTCCCTAGCCGTGCCCGCCGCCTCCTCCGCGGCCCTGCTCGTCTTCAGCCTCGCCTCAAGCGCCTTGTTCTGCGCCGCTTCCCGCACACTACGCGCCTCCACCTCTGTCTTCCTCCGCGCCGCGGCGGCGGCGTCCTCGACGACTGCCTCGCCGCCGCCAAAAAGGCGCGACCACGCGGCGCCGGCCTGCGGCGCCGGCCTGCGCCGCCAGGCCCTCGCGCGCCTCGTCCCAGGTCTCCGTCGTCTGCGCCCAGCGCACCACGCGGCCGACCTCGGCGTTCCAGCGGTCCTTGAGGAGCTCGAGCCGGGCGGCGCGCTGCTCGGCCGCGGCCTCGGAGCGTGTTGGCGGGAGCGGCGCGGGGATCGGGTTGACGAGGGCCTGCAGCTCGAGGGCCTGGGCGCGGAGGGCGCGGCACTGAGCGTCCCGGTTGCGCTGGTGGGCGAGCGCGGAGAGGTAGGCGACGGAGAGGGTGAGCGTGACGCCGCCGGTCTAGTAGGTTCTGTTAGATGGGATTCGGGGGACGGTGGGTTGGAGGAGAAAAGGCCGCGCTTACGAAACCAGCGACGAAGCCCATGGTGAGAGAACTTTATTGCTGTCCGAGGTTCTTTTTGCTTCAATGTCGATATCAAATCGTGGTTCGAAAGGCCGCTGAGAGCTGCTTCTAGGCGAAATGCTCGCTGCTGCACAAGCAATGGCTGTTTGCAGACTGTTGACGTAACTTGGTTGGTGGTGGGAGCTACTACAGCGGTAGTGCTGCCGCTTACAGCGGGTTTTCGTAGGCGGCAATTCTCGGTAGCGCGCTGAACCGTATCCCGAGCCAGAAAATTCCCACTAGCCGGCCTCCCAAAGGAAGCAATGCGGCACATGACAATCGTCTCTGCTCTCCCATAACGAACATAATTACACCACAGCGCATCTTCATCCGCAGCCAGGCTCCCGATTCCGACTCGCAGAGAGTCTCGTCCAGCCAACAATGGCCGGCGGCCTGACCAAGTACCGCCACCTCAGCCGCTCCTCGTCCGCGCGCAAGGCGCTGCTCCGCGGCCTCGTCACCTCCCTCGTCCAGCACGAGCACATCCAGACCACATACGCCAAGGCCAAGGAGGCGCAGCGTCTGGCCGAGCAGCTCATCACCCTCGCCAAGCGCAACAACGAGCCCTGCCGGCGCTCGGCGCAGGGCATCCTCTACGTATGTTGGCCGCCCGCCCGCGGACGCAAGGAGAAAAGGTACTGACGGAGGATGGGGGGAAACTTTCTGGCAGACACCGCACATACACCTCCCCAAGCTCCTCGGCCCGCTGCGGGAACGATACTTGAACCGCGAGGGCGGCTACACGCGCGTCGTCCGCACGGAGCCCATGAACACGTACGACCAGGCCGAGAGCGCCGTGCTCGAGTTCGTCGACGGCCCGCGCGACTCGCGCTTCATGATGACGGCCAAGGCGGTGGCGCGCGACCGCATGCTCGGCAAGGACCACGCGGAGATGACGCTGCACAACGTGAAGAAGGTGACGCAGTTTCGCGGCGAGGCCGAGTTCGAGGCCATGGTGAAGTTTTACATGCTTCGCGGCATTGACGACCCGAGCAAGAGCGCGGCGGCGAAGAGATCTGAGAGTGCCGCTGTGCAGGTTCCAGAGCCAAGTACGGAATCTGTATGAGCTAGTGGAAAGTTCCTATTCTTCTCAAGGGTCAAGTAGATTATTTTCATGGGCATGGGCTCGAGGAGAAAAAGCATTGTACTTGTATATTATCACGGCGGACAAGAGAAAACTGTCAATTTTTTTTGCATCAGATTGAAGATGTGTATCAGCATATGAATTAAGGTCTTAATGTGCATACAAGCTGGTGTTCTACCAAATATCTTCCTTTGTGCTCATTTATCTGACTGTGCTGTGCTACCGCGTCAATATGCACGTATACACGTCTAGCCAAGATGGGGCATGCGGGAAATCATCTTCAGGAATGCTACTTGATGACGAAAATCATGGCTTCATGATGTTATGAGTACAATCTATAAGCTTATAAAAAATCAAAAGTATCACCTCTGTCCTGCAACATCTTGCCCACCCTCTTGGATCCCGCCACACGCTCGAGCTTCATGACATCGTACTTTGAAAACAGCACCCTCACGTTACCCCTACCCGGGTCCAGCGTCAGATCCGCCTCACTCTTGCTCAGGTACCCGCCCGCAATCTCGCCGTAGAAGAGCGGATTGTCCGGCAGGCTGTAGAACAGCACGCGCCGCACGCCCTTGATCTGCAGGCGGCGGAAGTGGTGCGCGCGCTCCGAGTACAGCAGCACCTTGTGCCGGCCGGTGACAAAGTGCGAGCGCGCGCGAGACGCCTCGGGCACGTCCGTGTACTCAGAGATGGCGCCGAACGAGACGTGCGCGACCGTCGGCGACGTGGCAAAGTAGTTACGAACGCGCACAAAGTCCAGATACGAGGGCACGAACAGCAGCGTGCCCCCCGCGGCGGCCGCCGCAGCAGACGATGTCGCCCTCTCCAGAGCGCGCTTAGAAATGGTTGGTACGACGGCCGAGACAAAGTACTCGAAGCGCGCGTCCGGGTCCTCCTCGAGCGAGTGCGATTGGAAGCGCGAAAACGTCTGTCGCGCCTTGACGCCGAGCTGCTGCAGCACGCCCGGGTACTCGGGCTGTAGGCGTGCACGGCCCGCCCAGTTGCGGCAGCCGCTACGATGGAGCTCCGCGAGCTCGGGCGTGGAGAAGGCGCTTAGGACGACGGTCTGCCGGAAGTAGCGCGCCCAGTCTTCGAGGTACCACGGGCGCAGCCGACTGAAGTCGCAGTTATGCGCGTCCTTGGGCTGCTGATTAAGGTGCTCAAAGATGTGCTCGACGTGCTCCCAGTTCTGCATCAGCAGCGCGTCGGCCTGGTCGACGATGACGAGCTCGACGGAACTCAGGAAGTCGGAGTCGGGCTTCTTCTTGTCATCCTCGGAGCCCATAGCCATGCGCAGGCCGAGCGGGCTGGCGATGAGAATGTCGGAACTGTAAAACTGCGAAAAGTACTTGATCGTCTTGCGCGTAAACTTGACGCCGATGCGGAACATGTCGTCGTCGTTGCCCTCAAAGAGGTCCCGAAAGTCGGCAGGACGGTCTACTCCGAAAGTGTTATCCTTGGTGATGTAGGACTCATCAAAGCGCTTGCGATTCTCTTCCTGGTCAGGCTGGCAGAGATCGCGTATCGTGCGGATTACGCGTGCGCAAGACTTGCGTGTGGGCAGCAGGAAGAGCACCTTGGGGCGCGTAAAGCCCTGGTCTCTGAACTCTTGCTCAGTCTCCGGGTCTTTGGCCAGCTTGTAGTTGTTTTTGATGACCTGATCTCGTGTTCTAGAGTCCAATGTTAGCAACGAATAGTTCGCGAGATGATTGGTGAAACTCACTTGAAGATATGATTGAGTGCGTGGCTACACAAAAGGCGTCGAAGTATGTCTGTATCTTCAGTCCTGCGGTCGCAGTACAAAACGTCTTGGTAGTTGAATAATAGAGACGCAATGTTCTTTTGCGCCTCGTTCAGGCTGAGTAATGTCTTAGAGAATGTCTCTTGTAGCTTTTGTTTCACCTTGACATTCTTCAGATCCTCTACGGCGAAGCTGCTGTGAGTCCCGGCGGACTGAAGAGTGGCCCGGAGCGGACCCATCATCTTTCGTGCTGTTGTCCACTCGTCGCCTTTTGCAGCATTCACGCCTTTAGCAGAGGCAGCTTCGTCAGGATGAGCAAAGTGCACGTGAAAAGGATCCAGCGAGCCGTCCTCGTCGTCAGAGTCGCCTTCGTTTTCGCCAGTCTGCAAGACTTCCTCCTCCTCCTCTACTTCGTCATCCTCTGCCAAGTCAACATCGGCGTCGTCCTGGTTGGCTTTACCTTCGTCATTTTCATCTTCTGCTTCAGGGTCGTGCTCAGCGTCGGAGTCGACCACTGCATCAACCTTTTCTAGGCGATCATGATGATCCAGTTTCCTGCGCTTCGCAGAGGGACCACTAGAATTTTGTAAGCTCTGCAGAAGTGTCATGTATGGACGATTTGGCTGCTCGATTTCTTCTTCATCTTCATCCGATTCCAAATCCGTAACATCATCTTCCTCAATCACCTCTTCCTCCTCATCTGACTCCGTGGAGGAGTCCCTTTCCCTTCTGCTGTCAGCGAGACGTCTTCAAATACTCAAAATCACAAACAAAGTCTTACCGCTCCTCTAGACGAGCATTATCAAAGCGTCGAGTAGGACCGTACTGGCCGTATGACTTGCGTCCACCTCTGCCTCTTCCCCTACCGCCTCGACCCCCACCTCGACTCCCTCCTCTGCCTCTTGAGGAACCTCTTCCGCGAGCCATTTTGAATTATTTCTATATTGCTAGGGAAAAGCGGGTGACAGTCTAGCGGTGTCGCCGATCAACTTTCTTGACCTCTAAAAGAAATATTTATACACCAGCCACAGTTTACAAAGTCTCCCCCAATTTTTCGCACCGCCACATCAGCTTATCGGCATGCCTATCTTAGCGCGCACAACCCCAGCGGAGCCTGGCAAACGAAGCCAAATCCCAAAATCGGCCGTCTTGAATTTTTGGCGACACCTAACCAATCGTTTGAAGCCCCTCATTGCGCCGACACAGCTCAACAGCGAGACGGAACGGAACGAGACGCAACCTCAAGCCGAGTCGAAGACTTCTTTCCCGTCTGCCCAGCATGGCTGCCGCCACCGAGCGCTTCATACATCTCGCCCGGCCGCTGGCACACGCCAACGTTGGTGTCCAGACCAACATCGCGCCCCTCAATGTCAATATCCAGCCTGAGGTGGGTAGTCTTACACCATGCCGAATTTAAAAATATTTTAAAAATATTTTTTTTTTAAAAAAAAAAACTCCCCTCGAGGAGACACAACATCGATACCGAAACTGATGTTGATATTTTGCTTGTCAATTTTAGGCCATTCTCTCCATCCTCGACCACGCCGTGCGCCGCGATGTCCGCGAAGGCAAGCAGCCCGCCCGCACCCGCGTCATCGGCGCCCTCGTCGGCACCCGCTCCGAAGACGGCACCGAGGTCGAGATCCGGTCGTGCTTCGCCATCCCGCACACCGAGCAGGAGGAACAGGTCGAGGTCGACGTCGAGTACCAGAAGAGCATGCTGGCGCTGACCCTCAAGGCGTCGCCCCGCGAGTCGCTGCTCGGCTGGTACACCACCTCGCATGAGCTCAACAACTTCAGCGCCCTCATCCAGAACTTCTTCGGCAGCCCCGACACCGGCACCTTCCCCCACCCGGCCATCCACATGACCATCTCGACCGAGCCCGGCGCCGACATCGAGACGCGGTGCTACATCTCTGCGCCCGTCGCCGTCAACGCCGAGCGCGCCGCCGACAGCTGCCTCTTCATCCAGGTGCCGCACAAGATGCTCTACGGCGACGCCGAGCGCAGCGCCCTCGAGGCCGTCGCCAGCGCGCGCGACACCGAGTCCCGCGTCGCGCCTCTTGCCTCGGACCTTGAGGGTCTCGGCCGCTCCGTCGAGCACACCATGGCCCTGCTCGACCGCGTCAGCGAGTGGGTCAACGGCGTGCTCGACGAAGACGAGGAGCCCGACAACGCCCTCGCCCAGCACCTCATGGGCGCTCTCTCCCTCGCCCCCAAGGTCGACGCCGCCCAGATCGAGCACGACTTCAACAACCACATCCAGGACGTCCTCATGGTCAGCTACCTCGCCAACAGCATCCGCACCCAGATCGACCTCTCCCAGCGCCTCGCCACCGCCAACCTTGTCAGCGGCGACAAGGACGGCGACGGAAAGGGCGGTGACGCCGGCGACAAGAGCGGCGGCAACCAGCGCGGCGGCGGGGGCAAGCGCGGTGGCCGCGGTGGTGCCAGGGGAGGCGGCGGGCAGCAGCGCGAGCACAGAGAGCCGAGAGAGCCGAGAGAGCCGCGTGAACCTACAGAATAAGATTAGATTTTTTTTTTTCGGTTCTGCATTTTTTCAATGGTTTTCTAACTTCAAAGACGAAAAAAAGTTGAAATGAAACATAATCATAGATGATATATGACACCTTTCTGACGACCTCATGATTTCGGCTCAGACATTAGGGAATATACACCGCTATTCTGCTGGCCCAGTCCAATCCCAATCAATACTGACAACTTCAAGCGGCTATACCAATCACATTAGGGCCAGCTTGTTCAGAATTGGTCGGATCAAAGTGACGTTGTGAAGGGCATACGGTCTGCACAAAAAACAAGGCCTCAACACACTAGAAATTTATATATAGCTTTTCATACTTCTGTAGAGAAAAAGCCAATGTATGCTTCTTGTTTCCAGTCTATGAGTTATTTCAGGTTGAAAATCCCTTTTAAGTAATGTGAAGAGGCCAGATGTAGAAAGTATCCTATTTCGCCTTTCATCTCGGTTCACAACGCCCAAAAAATGCTTCGATCCGTACCACTTGCGCCATTCGCCATTCGCCACTCGTCAAATCGTTCATGTACTAGCCTGAAAAGATAGAAAATTCCCGTGTCCTTCCACCACAAACCGCTAATTATATACCTGTCGCTGGTTTTTGTGGCAGCGAAGCTGGATTCCCATATGCAGATAGGTGGGTATAAACGGGCCCATGATGTCCTGGGCCGTGGGCTCTATGGTTCATGGGCATCGATGGCTGCTGAGCCATGTGTTGAGGGGACGGTATCGGCATATGTGGCGGTGTGCCTTGGGCTTGCCCGTGATATGAAGGTATCGAATTGTTAGAGCCTTGCCTAGCCATGCCATACGGACCACCGTACGGTGGCGGCATTTGTGGCTGATAACCAGCGTAGGCCAGGTGCGGCGGAGTGCCAATCTGGGGACTACTATGATGCGAGCCCGGCGCTGTAAAGGGCGGCTGTGGCGCGTGCACAGGCCCCGGGGAAACTCCGGGGTTGAAGGACTGTGTCTTGGGATTGAACGCATGACCGCGATTGTAGCTTCCAGGAATGGGATGTTGGGTCTTTGGGTCATGTGGATTGGCGTTGGCCGGCAGTTGACCAAAAGCGTAGGGCAGGCTACCAGGACCGAGGCCCGGACTGGGACTTTGACTAGAAGCCGCTGACATGCCTTGAGGGTGAACTTGCGGAGGCCCTTGAGGTGGATATGCCGGCGCCGCATTATACGGCGGCTGCCATGAATAAGGAGCTATACTGGGGGGGTGCTGAGGCTGTGGACCATACGCCACGGTGCTGTTTCCAGGATACTAGACAATATTAACAGACGTCACACGGGACTTGACAGTGTCCGCATACCTGAGGATAGGTCGTGTAAGGCGGACCAGACGGCATACCCGTCATCGGAACATAAGGCGGCCCTTGATGTCCATAGGTCTGTGGCATCGAATGACCAGAAGAGGGCACAGCGTTGTATTGTACGGCAGCAGACGGAGGTCCATATTGAGCTTGCGGGTGTGGCACCCAAGTCTGTTGCTGCGGTCCCCAGTACGGTTGGTATTGGTGACGCGAGTCAAAGCCATCCGAATCACGACGTTGCCTCATCGGCTTGCCACGCTTGCCGAGATTCGATCTATTTGCGGAGGTGGAGCTTGCCCGCGATATGCCCGGCTCGGCCTCGTTCTCCGCTAGCCAAGAGTCAGCAGACGTCTTACACATATCCGTCTAAGTCGAAACTCACTAGCCGGGCTATCCTCCGCACTGCCGAAAATACGCTCGCGAGCCAGCTTATACATCTCCTCTCGTTGCTCTCGCGACATTCTATCAAATATTAGAGACTTGTGTGAGGTCGTTGACGCTAAACACCTTACTTTTGATTGGCCAGCTGCTTATCTTTTGCATCACTATCCGCTTCGGATGCTGGCTTAGAAGGGCTTCCGCTAGCTGTTGCGCCGTCACCTTCTTGTCCTCGCCTCATTATCTTTCGTGGCAGGACAACTGGTGGAGGCGTGCTATTGATGGGTGGCGTGGGTTGAGGTACCATTTGTGCGAGAGATGCGGGAACGCGGCAGAATGGTGTTCGAAATATTCTAACGGATCCGATGTGTGGCTCGAATGAATGTGTCATGTGATAGTAATCAGCTAGTTTGTGCGTCAACAACCTGCAGAAAGAGTTTGAAGGCGGCAAGTCCATATATGGTTCTCTATGGAGTTGTTAGTGTGGAGGAAGCTGCACGTAAAGAAAGTCTCACTTAGAGTTCTGCACAAAGTCAATCACGTCCTTTTCAAGTCGCAAGAGAAAATAGCGATCGCGAGGTGCCGTGAGCGCGTCCAGCAACTTGTCGTCAGGTGCCTGGCTATAAATAACGTTGAGGGCATTGGATGCTGCAGCTTCGCGATTAAGATGCAGCGGTATGCCACTCTCAGCTTGTTGTCCGGAAGAGCCACTCTGGGGAGTAAGAATGCCTGCGGGGTGGCTTCCCATTGCGATGGGCGGCCGCGCTCTGGCTCGAGCAGCCTCTGAGCCCAACCGCGAGCCTGCGAGGAGAGATCCGGCATCATCGTCTTCGGTCGCAGCTTGCACACTGGCACTGTCGTCCGGGCGCAAGGACTCTTTCTCGTCCAACCCAAATGTGGTTCCTGATGTGATGCTCTTACCATCAATACTCGCAGGTTGTTTGACCGAGTCGGAGTCAGAATCCGATCTGCGCAGCGGCGACAGTTTCTCAGTTGCGGCAGCAGTCGAGGCCGCCGAATCAAGATTCAACTTGTTCAGCGATGCTGTGGTGGCTGCCATGCCCGCGGTCACTTCCGCATGCTTCAGTGGCATAACCACTGGCTTCGCTGCGTTCGATGTAGCAACGACAGCGACAGAGCTGTTCGCGAGAGGTCCCTCCTTCGTACTCATGGTAAAGAAAAACTGAAACTGACGTGACGAGAGTTCGATGCCGATGATGATCGTCCGGGGATGATATGCAAGCGCTCGATGTTCTTAGTTGTGTGCTGACTCAACGTTTGTTTGTCCTAGTCAAGGGGGTATGAAGAGCTCTCGTAAGAGACGCTTGCGGTTTGGTTGTTGGGCCGAACAATTAAACAAGAGGTCGTGGACCGATGCGCAACAGCAGGGAAGGCGAACAGGATGTAAACATTCAGAGCCGGTCAAAAGAAATTCAGCAACGAAGGCAACACGCGAGTCTCATGGCCGGGTCAAGCAGGACATGTTTTCTATCTTTCGAAGCCGGGACGAAAAGAGAACCATTCGATGCTTATATTGAGAAGTGTCGAGCTATTTCGCAGATGTGCTAAAGTACTCGAGTGGTCAATACGATGTTTGCGGGTAAAGAGCTTCTTTTAGATATCTTGGAAAAAAAGAAATATCGTGGGGCTGGAGAAATTGCAGCTGGACGTCAAGGAGAGGGCGGGGCAACGGCCGTGCTATGCGGATGGAGGGTTGACGTAGGGCTGCTTGTGTCTTGACATACCTGCGTAAACATTAGATGAAATCTGAAATCTGCAGCGCTAGTGATCTTCGTGCTAGATTCGTCGCGGAGAACGAGGTGAAGGTGATTTG
Organism: Niveomyces coronatus; assembly: GCA_018831755.1. NCBI lineage: Eukaryota > Fungi > Ascomycota > Sordariomycetes > Hypocreales > Cordycipitaceae > Niveomyces > Niveomyces coronatus. The sequence goes on from JAFEME010000333.1 coordinate 18,384, forward strand.
GGTTGCCTCACAAAAGCAGAAGTGCAGACAGCCTGGGCCAAAAAGTTCGAGGGTCTCTGTCCCAAGCGGGCCGACCTCCTACGGCTGTGGCGTCTGACTGAATACCCATCAGTCAGGTGACTACAAAGGCTAGCGTGAGACGGACAAAAAAAGCGAACAATTCGTCAGTGTAAATGTACGTGTGTCCAGCGCCAATAATTCTGTCCACGGCCTTGCGTGGTTGGGTCGCCATAATCAGGAAGGCAGTTACGGTCTACGAACTTGTGCTTGCAGAAAGTTCAAAAATCCTAGCAAATCAGCACACCTACATGATAGTCACTATGTGTAATTAAATTTTCAAAAACGAGAATCTCGGAGGAACAAAACCGTTGTCGTAATGCTTCGTGAGAGGCTGCGTGGTAATAATACTATGTATACGTACTTTACAGCGGACCTACTTCATAGGCGAACCAACTGAAGCGAACATGGACTATGCAAATCTATCTACATCTGATTTAGGAAGTATAAACTCATTTCCAGCATGATGAGGTTCTATTCAGAAGGCACTCTATCAAGGAACAAAAACTAAACCACATTCCCATCGCACAGCGAGCAACCCCAGACAAGCCAAATACTTGCTATGGAAGCGGTCACGTGCCACATCTACTCACTGTACCGCAGACTTCTCGGCGTCTGCTAGGAATGCATCACCAATACTGAGCCGCTGCAAGCGCAAGCAAATTATCCCAGCAGCCATAAAGCAATGTATTCCTACAGGGGGGGGCCATCGCGGTCAACGCCGGCAAATGTCCAGTGTCAAAAGTGTTTAAAAAGAGATATGTATTTCGCCAGGACTATGTCATCTTGGACTTGCGGCTAATTGCTCAGCACGGCACTACTCATATGAGTGCAAGGTCTCTGCCCAGGAGAGGCCGTATACAACGCGTCCGTCGCGGACCCAGCAATTACGGAACCCAAAGCTGGTTCCCAAGCTGACAAATGAGACGCTGAAACCTCTGGAAAAAAAGTAAGCTGTTCGGCTGTGAGTGTTGCCGGTGCTATTGCGTCTGACTCGTGTTTTCACAGAGCTGGTGCTGCAGACGAAGAGCTTGCCAAAAAGGAGGCTGCAAGAGAGAGACGGCGGGAACTGGAGGATCAGAGCGACGACTCGGACGCGCCCCAGCGGAGGCCGAGGTCGCCATCCGTGGATTCTATCTCGACCGTGTCTACGAACCCGCGGGATCGGTCCGTCTCGCCGCCTAGACGCCGGCAGGACAGCAGGCGCCGACCGGAGCCAGAATTTAAGAAACTTTCAAGATCGCCGCCGCGGCGAGGGCGGGTTCAAAGTCGCTCTCCGCACCGCGGAAAGTATGACAGACGCGACGATCGGTCTCCGTTGAATGATCGGTCTCCGCGTCCTTCTCCAGGCGCGGCAGACCTATGGCCCGAAAGAGAGGAACCTCAGAAAAAGCGCCGCCGTTCCCGCTCACCATACGACAGAGGCCGCAAGGGCGATGGATGCGGCAGGCGCCGCGACGACCGGGAGATCAGTCCCAGTCGACGAGATGAGAAGCCACAGAGCAGTGCGAGAGAGCGCAGTCTCAGTCCCTTCAGTCGACGCCTTGCCATGACGCGCGAGATGCAGCGACGCTAAGGACTCCGGTAAAGGCGGAACAAGTCGAAAGGGTATCAAAGATTCTCAACGCCGATAGGTCCCAAAATATAAATGTACATAATACAACCACTTCATCTACCATCGTATCCATCCCGCATGTCACGCCGCCAATGCGTCCTCCTCTGCTTTTTCTCGGCGCTCCTCCTCCTCGTCTTCCTGCTCCCTTACCCTTAAGCTCTCCACGAGCGCCGCGCCATCCATTCCCACGGCCACTTCCTGCCCCGCGGCGGCTGACTCTACTCCTGTGGCCTTGTGCGCATCCGTGATGCGCTCCCTCACCAGTCGCGCGATGGCATTGTCGGTGCGCACGTTGAGCACGGCCAGCTTCAGCTCCAGGTTGCGCTTCAGGTCCCAGTTGGGCTTCTTGGGCTGCAGCTTGAAGAGGTCGATGCCCTTACTATCGGCGGCCTCGGCATCCGCCTGACGCCGTACGTCCGTCTCGATGTCGGCCGCCTGCTTCTCGAGCGTGGCCTTGCCGTCGGGAAGTGTCGGCGGCGCCTCGAAACCGAGTTTCGGCCCGCGGGTATCTGGGTCGTAATTGCGTCCCGAGAGGTGCAGGCGCGAGACGTCTGGCGGCGTTTTTGGCTGCGCATCGTCTTCCTCTACGTCGTCGCCGCGCTCGTCGTCTTCGTCGGCCTTGCTGTCTGGGGGCTTCGGGGATCGGACGTCGGCTTCTGGGGCGACGAGCTCGTCGGTGGGCTGTTTGCGCTTGAGGTTCTTGAGCTTGGCGAGACGCGCCTTGCGGTCTTCGGACGCGGCGCTGAGCGTATTGTGTGACGGCATGGTAATTCGGATCCCTGGTGACAACGATTTTAGGCTATTCCTCTCTATTGCCTCTTTTCAAGTTTCTTCTTCGTGATTTATAAAAAGCTTCGAGATCAGGTGGGGCGCCGAAATGTCGATGCAAGGCAACGGTCAGAAGCAAGAGGCTGACCCACCTAATTTTTTGTTCTCAACTACCTACTATGTACGGTAGACAGATCTGCGCCTATTTCTGGCAACAACCGCGAATATACCTCACAGAACGAAATTTTGCGCGGGGCATAATGACGCCAGGACGGACACGAAATCGAAAGATGTATAGCAATTGAAAAACTATATTCGGTGCATGATGTACGGCGCAAAAAGGGGTCTTTGCATGACAGCCAGAGCGGCTCAGCGCTCTAGCTCTCCTTGTTCATGGCCCGCCAAGGCGACGCCGGCCACGGGGCCCAGTACAATATGCCATGGGGCAGAGGCTATGGCTCTGTTACTGCTTTCAGGTCACCTACAGAAGCTTCGCCTGAGTTCCTCACAAACAAGAACGACTCAGCGACGCGGAAGCCGGTTCAGCTCCGCGCGGCCATATTCGACGGAGGCGGTCGCAACCGAGACAATAGGAAACAGATTTCGTGAGGCTTCTTCGGCCGTCGAAATGAATCACGTCCCGAGCGATTCGATATCCGCTATCCCTACGCAAGGAGTGGAGTCGAAGCCAGCTTCAAAACGTGGGGGGGAATTTCGAAAGGTGGCAGAACTGAAATACGTGCCGTCAAAACTGAAACGAGAGAAGGATGCCCTACAGCGCCGCAGGAGACGTCAAGCAGAGACTTATTCACAGTGGGGATACATACGACATCGATACTCGGGCCCGGAACTAGCTGCTGTGCAGCGGCAATTCTCAGATTGGAAGAGGAAGGTCTTCGAGATCGACCCGAACTACACAATCACGCCAAGTGACAGCGGAGATGCCGGTAGCTGGCTATACAACTTGACTGACGTGAATTCGATGCGGGCGGCTTGGGAAGACCTCAGCGTCGAGCAAAGAGGGAAGAGATGGCCAGCAGTGATGCTCACCACGATGCGGAGGTGTCCCAGCAAAGCCAGCGAGGTACTCGAAGCGACGCTAAATCCACTACCTCCAGGCTACGCAATACACGATGTCTTGCGGTTCATAGCACAGCAACTGCGACTATGGAGCATCAAGAATCCCCGACAGAGGGCGGCGGCGGCAGATGAAGTGATGAGGATGCTTCTAGGCACCATGCAAAGTGCGCCCCGAGGGCACATCCCCTTCCAACAGCACACTTTTGGCATATTGGCGCGCAAGCTTCCAGCGGAGCATTCTAGGGATTTATACAACTTTCTGGTCGAGCAAGGATACATGCTTCACACAAACACGCTGCTGCATTTCGCCAGCAGGCTGGCCGGCAAGGCCGCTCACAAAACTGCGGCCTTCCAGATTCTCAAGGATATGCTTGAAAACGGAGCAACGCTGAAGGATGACGTCTCTGCCGCGGCAATCACTACGCTGCTGCACTGCAAAGCGTCGAGCGATGGCTGGTCGCGACAAGTAGAGGGTTTCTCCGCCAAAGGCGCATTGCTATTGTTCATGGAGCATGGCTTCATACCGAATTCCATTACCGCGACAGCCATGCTGGGCTCACTATGCCAGCACGGCCAGGTGGCTGAGGCGATCCGTCTGAGCTTGCTGTTTGCCGAGTCCGGGATTCCGCTCGACGCCAGGACTTGGACAATCGTGTTTGCCGGGGCCAAGGCGAGCTTGAGCGTGGACAATGTGGTCAAGGCATTTTTGTTAGCCCGAGTCACACCGGTGCCGCTTGAGAACATGCTGTCAAACGCTTTGCACGCTGTATTTTACTTTGCTGAGATGGAGACGCGGCAGAAGAAGATCAAGCTCCCATGGTCAGTTCCCATATTCCGGTCGATGCTCAAAGTCTACGTCAAGAGATTTGAGCTCAGATCGCTGCAGTGGTGGCTGCCAGACTCGCTGCCGCTGATGCTAGGCGATGAGGGTCTGGATGTGGCGATCGATGACAAGTTCCGTGGCCCGCCCGACAGGCAATGGGATTTCCTACAAACGATTTTGCCGGTGGCGGATCAAGTCTTCTCGGCCGGTGCCGACGGGGAAGGGAAGAAGCTAAAGCCGGATGTCACGGCAGACGGGGTGATGCTGCGAGCGTATATCCGGACGCTGACGGACCCGCAGGACATCTTGACGTTTTACAGGTTTTTCAAGGCACGGTTGGAAGAGGACAGTGATTACCCGGAGCTTCTGCTGCAGAATCAGGGGGCGATGATACACGATTCTTTTATCCTAGCCATGACGGAGCATAAGAGCTTACTGAGAGAGGCCTTGCATGTGTTTGGCGACATGCTGAAGGGGTCGCTGCTTGCCAAGTCGGCCGCGTCCAAGAGCGCGGAGGAGGCTTCGTCGACTCCGGCGGCAGCGGCAACGCCGGCAGCAGAGAGCGGCCCGAGAAGAAGCGCGCACCCGGCCCCGACAGTGTTCACCATGACTGTGCTTCTGCGCGGACTGCTGCATCAGGGTGAATTGGCGCTGGCGGAGCAGGTGATGCAAGTGATGCGGGAGCTAGACATTGAGCCCAACGTGGTTACGTGGAACACGCTGATCCGGCACCATGCGCTGTCGCAGAACACTCGGACGACAGTCGAGCTACTGCAGGAGATGGAGGTAGCGGGCGTCAAGCCGGATGAGCGGACTTATGATGCTTTCGGTATGCTACGGGACCAAGCGAGGGCGCTGAACATGATGCAGGCGATAATTGACCGACACGGCGGCGGTGCTGATGCGGAGCGGAAAGTCGACGGGGAGGTAATGTAATGCGTCCTGGTATGTGGAGCTTTGCATTTTTTCAATATTCCAAATCTTTGGAGAAAATGGCGTATATAAACATGTAATAACCCATGGAAATATGATTTTTACTATTGTTTCTATTTTGGTACCTAAAAGTACCTACGTCTTGAAACACATCGCACAACAGGGTAGGCGTTATCAAGCAAGGCCTCACGACTCATGTATCTGCAGCTCGTTGGCCGACGGGGGGACATATGGGGGAGGGGGGGAACGAAAGGGGGTCTGGCGAGTCAACTGGTAAGAGGAGGCAGAATCAATTGGAATCCAAGGCATCTGGCACATGAACGTTCCGCTCTGCAACAAATCTATCGAGTCATGTAACGCTTTAGATTTCCGCGGGTTTGGAATGCGTGACGGGCAAGTGCTTGGATATGTAGCGAGTCTTTGGTAAGCTGCAAGGGCCAGGGTATTGGGATGGACAGGCACTGTTTTGTTAGTGACGTACTACATGAATGGTACCACAGCCTGTGCATTGGTGTGCGTCGGTGAAATACTGAAAGGTACGGCGGCCTCAAGGCTTGGAGGAGAAGGGCAGCGGCTGTGAATCTTGTGGTGATGCCGGGAGGAACCAACACGTGCGCGGGCCGAGTGCTGATGTAGAAGCTATATACAGGTGCCAAACCAAAAACATGTCTCGATAGAGCCGTGGTCAATATCTCTAGAAATGACTGCATCTAGTAATATTGCACCTACTTACTACTATGTACTGTATGTACACGAGCCCACAAGCTTCTTGTTCCCGGGGTTTCGTTGTAGGCGCAAAGTCCGAACCCGCGGCGCCAACCGTTGCCCCCCTCCCCGATACAGTGGATGGGCGGCGCCGCCTGAGATGATTGTCCTACAGCGCATCTCAGGCATCGCTTCGAGGGCTTTTGTTAGCGTATACAGTACTACACTGGTTTCCCAGGCTGCCGGGTTGCGGAGAGTTCCACTGGCTAAACTCCCCTCCCCCCTCCCGGACATTAGCAACTCACGTTTTTAGCGCGCCCCGTTCGGCGTCGGTCACTGGGGGGGCCCGCCTGGCTGCCGGCCGACGGGGCTGGTGGGACGCCAGGCGAAAAGAGACTGACCAGCTACTACTACGCGGTGGACAAAAAAAAACGAGCGCTCTACGCAGCAATTACCATTGGGAAAACGCTCGACTCTTTTGTCCACCACCTGCCTGCTAACCTGGCGTGTGCACTACTACTTAGTAGTATGTACTGTACATAGCTCCAACTACAAGTTACTCCGCAGGACCGTGGCTCCTCCTCATCAGCATTTTTCATTAGACAAACGGGCGCCACCTATTTTGTGACGCACAAGCAGACGCACGTAGCAGAAGACGCTGCTCAAGATGCTAGGGCTGAGGCTAAGAGGAACTCGGAATGATGAGGGCGGCTTTATTGTTTTACGATCCACGGAATTCGGATGCCGGACTCATGAGCTCGAATGCTCTCCTCGACGACCAGAAAACCCAGTGGTGCGCGGTATCAGGATGTGGCCCGAGGACGGGGTTTTAACTACGGGGTGTGCACCTCCTTGGTTCGGCGACCATTCGAGGAAGAGCTGAGACTTTGGTTTCCTTGCCATTTCTTTCCTATTCTCCTCTCCATAAACGAGAAGCACAGTGGGCAGTCCTGGGCGTTCAGTCCAACATCGTTCCCTTTTCGTCAAACGAGCTTCTTCTGCAACACTTGTGCCACAACTGCTGGGCTGGGCCGGCGAGACGCGGTGCGACGTTTACTTCATCAAAGTTGCGCCATACTCCATATCACAAGACACCATTGGCCTTACTGAGAAAATAACCAATAATCTCGTGTACGACAACAGTGGAAAGACGAGGAGTAGTGACGGGAATGAAGGCGGAAAGACTCATGGGGCATTGTCAACGACCAACAGCCGGCATACTTCATCATATTCACGTCCTTTGCGCAACACGTCCACTATATTCGTCAGCCACCGTCCCTATTGGTTACGAGTCTCACTACCACCACCGCACACGCCCCCCTTGCAGCTCGCCGTCATGCCTGATCCAGAAATGGCCCAGTTCACCGGTGTCTTCCGCGCTGGCAAGCCCCATCGCGTCAAGCGCAACCGCCGGCCCGTCTCGTGTGTCGCCTGCCAGCGCCGCAAGTCAAAGTGTGATAAGCAGCAGCCATGCGGCGCCTGCGAGAAGCGCGGCGAGGGCGATACCTGTCAGTTTGGATGCTCTATCCGCGCCGTGGGGACGGCTCGCCAAGAGGTGCAGATGAAGCTGTCTCGGCTCGAAGAGATGATAAAGGGCTTTGCTGGGCCCGACGAAGGAAGCGGCGGCGGCACGGCCGTGAGTCCACAGGCGTCGACGCCCGGTCCAAGATCACATCAGCAGCAGCGCCAACATTCAACAGTAGTCTCTGGAAGCGCTTCGCGTTCAAGTACACAGACGCCACTGGCACCAGCCTCGAGGCAAGATGCCAGTCCCTACTCGATATCTTCTACTCTCTCAGAACCAACTGCTCAGCCGTATCACGGACCCACCACCTGGGCCGCTGTCGTCAGCAACATTCAGGACATTCAAAAGCTACTTCAGGCCGACTCAGCGTCCGAGTCGGAAACGGATGTGGGTATGAGCGATGCTGGTGATGACAATGATGACGATGGCTTTGATCAGCTACTCGGCCACACCAGGCCCATAAGTATCGACGAGATCAGGGCCAGCCTGCCCAAGAAGGCTTTTACTGACCGCCTCGTCGCCTGCTACTTTAACGCCAGATTTCATGCCGTGCCTTTTCTCCATTACCGCCAATTCTGGCGCCGTTACGAGGCCTTCTGGGAGGACCCCGCCGCGACCAGCCTGCTCTGGGTCAGCCAGCTCTTCTCCGTCCTCGGTGCCGGCGCGCACCTTGCCAAGGCTAAGCTCACGGCCGAGCTGGGCTTGCTGCGGTCCATCGAGGAGCCGGCCTTCTACCTCGCCGTCTCGGCGCGTTGCCTCGTCGCCGGCAATTACCTCAACTGCCGGCCAGGCTCCGTCGAAGCCGTGCTGCTGCACGCCCACTCACACAACATGCAGCGCCAGGACGAGGACCGCACAGTCTGGGCGCTCTACGCGCTCGCCGCTCGCATGGCCCAGCTCCAGGGCTACCACCGCGATCCTAGCCGCCTACCCGTGCCTGTCTCCGCTTTCGAAGCCGAGATGCGGCGCCGCACCTGGTCAGCGGTGCAGTCCTGCGATCTCCTCGTTGCCATGCACACCGGCCTCCCGCCACTCGTTCACGAGAGCCTCTGTGATGCCGCCCACCCCGCTAATCTCCTCGACGACGACTTCGACGAGGACACGACCGTCCTCCCGCCACCCCGCCTGCCCACGGAACCAACCCCAATCCTAGCCTGCATCGCTAAGTCGCGGCTGGCCTTCATCCTGCGCCGTGTCCTTCTGCACGTGCTCGCCGTGCAGCCGCGTCCGTCGTATGAGGATACGGTGCGCCTTAGCGATGAGCTCGAGGCGTGGCATGACTCCCAGCCGGCGTGTCTACGCGTGCGCTCCATCCGAAGCACCGCCTTCTCCGACGAGAACTACATCATCATGCACCGTATCATGCTCGAGCTCATGTACCGCAAGTGTCTCTGTATGCTGCACCGCGCCTATCTCACTGAGCACCGCGAGGAACCGCGCTACGACCGCTCCCGCGCCATCTGCCGCGCCGCCGCCATCGCGATGCTCGAGATGCACGTTGAGCTCGACGTCGAGACGAGGCCCGGCGGCCGCATGCACGAGGATCGTCTCATGGTCTCTAACCTGGCCCTCCAGCACTTCCTCCTCGCCTCCACCATCGTCTGCGTCGACCTATGTGAGTCTCGCGGATTAAGGCCAGACGAGCGCCGCGCGTGCCGCGACATCCTTCAGAAGTCCCATGACGTATGGGCGGCACGCAGTGCGCACTCGTCGGACGCGCGTTACGCCGCGAGGATTCTACGCGCGGTGCTCAACAAGGTCGGCGGAATTGATGCGGAAGTGTCCCACCCAGCCATGACGACGGGCTTGGAACCCCCACTGACTGCCATGAGCGTCGACGGGATGACGAAGACGACGACGACGCCGCCCCCCGCGGTCACGCTCGCCCCCGCGATACCACACCCTTCACCTCAGCTCCAGCAGCCTCACTTACACCATCACCAACAACACCCACTTTCACCTCTCTTACGCAACCATATTCACAGCCATCCGCCTCCTTCCACCACAGCTTCACCCGCGTCCCTCCCGCCAAGCATGTTTCCGTATACCATGTCCATGCCGGGTGACGGCGACTATGTCAGCATAGCGCACCACCAGGCCGCAGATGCCGAGCTTGATTTTGCCGGACCGTTTGACGCGGTGCCAAATCTAGATGCCCTGTTGTATGATTCCGGAGGCGTCAACTGGGTACGTTTCTGCAAACTTTCCCTTCTTTAAAAAAAAAAAAAAAACAGGAGAACAGCAACTGACAATCTTTATAGAGTTCTATCGATCAGTATCTACGCGTGGATCATAGCAGTGGCAGCGTCAACGACACGGGATGGGCGAATATATCTCCAGATGTATGAATAAAGGCATAAAAACGGACAGTACCAGCGAGCATCTGACTTTTTATATATATTTTTTTTTTCATCTAACTGATTTTGAGATGGTTTTCATGAAAATAGAGTGCTCTCCTTTTTAATCCACCCTCGTATTATTTTATAGTAATCTGTAAGTAAACACCTGATATCTATTGCTTTCTGCTGAGGTCATAAAACACACCTACACTCAAGAAGGGTCTTTAGAATTTACCAAAAAAATGAAGCATATCCTGAATCATGTGCTACTAATTGATTTCTCGCATGCATGTAGACTGTTTTTCTTTTTACGCTCATCGCTCCCCAGCATGACTATGACCCAGAACAGCACGGGTTACAAAAGAAAAATATACTCACAGAAATATTCAGGTCACCAGCAGCCAAAAAAAAACATCAACAAGTGTACATACACCACCGAGAGAGAAGGACCATATAACATAGACCCAGTGAGCTGAAAAAAAGAAAAAAAAGAACACCTTGTACATAACTTGGCCCACAGGACAATAAAAAAATCCATGGCTCACAGCGAAGCAACACCACGCAAGACACGCGCCGGATTTCCAGCAACAACGGTAAATGGGGGGACATCCTTGAAGTCGCAGCGTTAGAAGTCAAATCCCTTTTTATTTTCTTTGGTTCGTCTTGGTAAAGATGGTTAAACTCACCTTGGTCACGACAGAGCCTGCTCCGACGGTGGAGCCCTTGCCAATGACTTTGCCCGGCATGATGATGGCGTTGCCGCCTATCCAACAGTCCGAGTCGATGATGACGCCCTTACCCAGCTGGGCTCCCTGGCCTCCCTGGCGGTGCTTCGGATCCGTCGAGAGCTCAATGGTGTATATGTTCACGTTCGGCCCGATGATGCTGTTGTCGCCGATCTGAATCTTGCCCGCGTCGTTCAAGGTGCAGTTGCGCCCAATGACGACATTGTTGCCGATGCTGATGTTGTATCCGTAGTCGCAGAAAAATGGTGCTTCTACGGCTACGTGGCGCCCTACGCGGCCGACGTTGCTGCGAGACGAGGCGTCATCGGCGGGGAAGAATGGAGATTCACGGGGCTGCACGATCTCGAGGAACAGGCGCGCGCGTTCTTCGACCGACACGCCGTTGATTGGGGGTGTCGTTAGTGAGTTGAAGCGCCAGCAGGCCGTGGCTGCGCGCTCTCTCTCCATGCTGAGCTCCTTGTCGTACTGGTAGAAGTAGCCTCCCGCAAGCATTTCCTCCTTTTGACTTGGCCGCCTTTGGTCATAGGGAACTACAGCCATGGGACTTTGAGCCTGGGCGTGGGCCTGGGCGTGGGATAGGGCCATCTGAGCAGCCATCTGAGCGCTCGAGACAGGTGTCGGGCTGTGCATGCTGGGTTGGCTCATGTGCGCATCATGAGGGCGCTGATAGTCGGTTCCGGCCCGCTCGCCAAATGCTGGGGTCTGCGTATTGGCCGAGACCGGTGTGGGATATGGATTTCCTCCGGGAGTGTAGGGACCCGGCGGCAGCTTGTGCTCGGGGCTCGGACGCTTGGCGGCCGCCGAAGGTGCCACCGCCGCGACCGGGGCTATTGCTGATGGGAGAGGCCCGCGGTCGTCACGTGGCGCACTGCCCTTCGGCGGTTCTATGCGAAGGTTTTGACCGCGATACTGAGGCAGCGGCTCTCGCCTGGCACCGCCGTGACCAGCCGCAGTAGGACCGCTGCTGGGTTGTCCGTTATTAGCGGCGTGAGCGGCCTGGGCCGAGGTGTACGGCGACGCAGGCACACCATACCCGGAAGGAGGCACGAAGCTGGGGTCTTTGGGCTCGAGCGGAACCCCGCCCGTCTTGGCGTTGAGGTCAATAATCTTAGGCCAGCCTGCTGCCCGTTGCGGAGGATAGCCGGCGCATACGAAGGCGCCTTTGATGCAATTGTTGCCTATGTTTGAGTCAATCTCTCTGCGACAAGGGTTGGTGCGTAGCGATAGGGGAGTAGGGCACGTACATTCCGGCTTTGCTTCATCGCATTTCTTCTTCCGCCGGCGGCATGTCAGGCAGCCTGTCTTAGTTCGGTTGCTGAAGTTGCGCTTGCGTTTCTTTGGATCATGTTGAACGAGGGCAGTGGAGCGCGGATCAGAGTAGGGCGAGCTTTGGTATTGTACTACAGCACGGCTGTTGGCTTGCGGTGTGATGGGAGCGTAGTCCATCTGCGCTGATGGTTGTCGCTGGACAATCTGCTGTTCATTGGCGGGCGTTGGGCCGGCGGAAAGAGGAGGGTACTGGGGTCCAGCTGAGCTGCGCGACTGTGTACTGCGAATGGCATCCGGCTCTGGCTGAGGATACCAAGCCTCTTTACCCTTGTCATGAGGCTGATGCTCGCCATTTTGATATCCACCATTGGTCTTTGGAGAAGTGGCTGCCAGGGTCTCGGGCGTGGGCTCCTGTGTACGCTCGGTGGCCTGCATCTGAGTGCGTTTAGGCGCTTGCGTAGGAAGTTGAGAGCGACCTCCGCCAGAGCCGGAGCGCTTCCTCTTACCAGAGGCACCGGGAAACGGTTGTGGCGCTGCAGAGGAAGCACGGTCCGGGCCCTGGGTAGGCCAGCTCTCGCGCTGGGTGGGCGACGGACCCCGGCCAGCGTGGGCGGCGGGAGAGACCGCGGCAGGCTCCAGGGAAACTGCAGACGATTCAGCAGATGAACGCGAAGTCGCGGCGGGCTGTGTGGCCTCCGCAGTCGCTTGCTCAGTCGCTGTGACCTCAGTCATGGCAGTGTCAGCTGCCGGGGTTCCAGCCGCAGGCGAGTCGACAAGGAGTGCATCGAGCGAGGATTGATCAGGAGACGAGGCATCATCCGTGAGGGCCCGTATAGGTGCAAATGTGGGCTCCGAAGTCGCCTCTGGGGTGGCAGAAGCGACTCTAGGTTGCTCGTTGGTAGTGCCGTTCTGAGAAGAGGGACTCGGAGCGGCGGCTGCAGCAGGCTTCGAGGAGATCTTTGGCGAGGACCCATTAAGTGCTGTGAAGCCAGACATATTGACCGAGCCGCGGAGCCTTTGAGTTGTGCAAAATCAAGAGAAATAGAAGCGTCCAGAATTGGCAATATGTAGTTCAACTATGCTGCTTCACACCGTGAGAGCGGTTTTGAATATGTCGCTGGATGGCCAGTGTGGGATGAGCGGCTTGACGACGATGGGTGAGTCAGTTGAGACCGCTGGGTACAAGTCAAGTCTTCTAGATGAGAGCGACTCTTGATGACTGAGCAGAGAAGAAAAATAAAGAAAAGAGTCGTGTGAAGGGGAAAAAATGAGAGGAGTGAAGAGATGTTTGTTCGGTTGACGCGCGACTACGGCGTGAAAGGGCGCGTCCGAATCAAGGGCGGGCGCTGGGCGGTAAGAGGGACGGGCGTTGGGGTGGATGTGGTTAAGCCCAAAGAGACCGAGACATAACCAGGAACAGGGCCAAAGTAGGAAATTGATGGTGTTGGATGGGGATGAGTGCTGTCCCAGATGTTTGCGGTTGAAGTCGAGGACGATGGGAAGAGGATGAATGGAGTGTGATGCAAACCAAAGGCTGAGAAGTGAAGAAGCGAAGAAGCGGGCGGTCCGGGGGGGGTGGAGGGAGGGACCTGGCAGGTGAATGGCTTCAAGAGCCAGGCGGCAACCGGTTCAAGAAAGAATTGGCGGCACGCGGAACTCAGTTTGCCGATGCGTGTATGTACTGTACATTAGTAGTAGGTAGGAGAGCCCAGTCCAGCCCAGCCCAGCCCAGCCCAAGCCCAAAACCCAGCCAATTATTAGTGGTGGTGTCCCCGGTGGTGATACAAGGTACAGTGGTGGTGATGGTGGTAGTAGTGTGCCTGTGGGAGGCACTAGTTAGCGCACCTGTGGTAGCGCCAGTAGTGGCGGTGGTGGTCAATTGTAGTGGTGATGCTAGCGACGTAAACGAAATGCTAAATGGCTTCGCTAGTGCAGAAGAGGCTGCAAGACAATTAAAAAAAAAAAAAAAAAAAAAAAAAAAAAAAAAAA
>JAFEME010000334.1:0-32157 GCA_018831755.1 Niveomyces coronatus
TTTTTTTTTTTTTTTTTTTTTTTTTTTTTTTTTTTTCCGACACTGGACGACGATGAGATGAGACACGCGCAAGAGAACTAAACAGGAAAAAGGGTTCCAAAAACGCCGAGACGCACGAGACGTGTCGAATCGAGAGACTTTATGTAGTGCAATGCATCCATCCATGTACATGCAATGCAACGCAAGTGACGCAAACGCTATCAGGTGGCCCGCCAGCTGCGGTACATTGGGTGTGTGTGCCTGGGTGCCTCTGTGGGGGCCTAGAGTTTCGGCGAAAAGAATCCCACTCTAGTACCCTACGTCTTTGCCTAAGAAGCACCGTACCACGGTGTCAACTACATCGCTAGCGACGACTACCACTGTGCCTCGGTGACGGCGCAACCAAGCTGCCCCGCAGAGCGATCGGTACGCCGGTGCACGCAACAACTAGACAGCAGCCTTTCATCTGGCGTGCATACGAGCCTGGTCAATTCGCTCAGCCACTGACTTCGAGTTGACAAGTGACAGCGTACAAGAATGTGTGCCTCTGCCTGAAATTCCGCGGTAGCTATGTAGACCAGTCGTCATCGGCCATCCGCACCTAACTGACACCACCTGCAGCCTACTGGCTGGAAAAGACTTTTTTTTCCCCTTGCCGCAGTTACCGCTCAGCTTCTTGTCTTTTCTCACATCTCATTCTGATTTTTGAAAAGAAAAAGAGAGGCCGGCGTGGATAATGACCAACTTCTCCTCATCGCCTTCTCCTTCCATCACGGTCCCGCCGAGGACGCTGTCCGTTGTCTTGCTCGAGGGCGCGTATTTGTAGTAGACGACTTACATTAAAATCTTCAGCTCCATTGCTCACTCCAACGGCTCAAACTCTATTCATGACGATACCTGATTACAGGACGCGTAGTCCCGCAACCAAGTACAAACAGTATCGCTCTGATTCCCCGCACTCGGCCCCCAATGCCCGGTTTCTTCCCAACCCAGTCAGGTAAACCACGTACCCACAAAACTTTGGAGACGGACCAACGAGGGCCAAAAAAAATATATTCATCAGACTCTCCTATATCTCACGCCGTCATATCATCACCAATACCACGGCCACGTCCTCCCATTCCTAGCATGAAGCCCATGCTCGCACAAGCAGGGCTTCGCGCCGCATCGTATTTTCACAATGTGTGGAAGCCCTCAATACACCAGTGCAGTGCAGCACGCTTCCTCTCCGCTCGGCGCCAACAGTCTCGTCCCTCCCGCATGACCCTTTCCGAAAATGTACATCGAGCGCCTCCTTCCGCCGGCAGAGACGCTGCGAGAAGAACTCGAGACGCCCCCGGGCCGTTTGGCGGCATGAACAGACGAGTTGCCAACATCGATCCGAGCCGACGCCCGCGCCCACAGCAGCAGCAGCAGCAGCAGCAGCAGCCCACCGAGAAGCGCAGATCCGTCGACGACCGCAAAGCTCTCAGAATGCATCGCGCCCTCGCCTCCGTATCATATGATCGACGCGCCAGGAGCAAGGAACGCATGGCTGAATACGAGTCGTTTTCGCAATTCAATCTGCTTCCCGCGCTACAGTCAGCCATCAATGACGAGCTCTTCAAGGGCTTGACCAACCTGCGTCCCACCCCTGTACAGCGCCTGGCCATACCAGCCCTCCTCGGCCAAACGTCGTCGACGGCTTACGAGAACGCGACGCAGACGGGCCGCGCAACAAGCGCCGCTCCAGCGACTGTACCGTCATTTCTTCTCGCTGCAGAGACTGGCTCCGGCAAGACGCTGGCCTACCTTCTGCCTGCCATCAACGCCGCCAAGATGACCGAAGCCAGCGACCCGGACATTGCTGCCTACAATGAGCGCCTGGCTGCCGAGAGGAAGCTGCAGGAGGAGAGCGGCGGCCACCGGAAACCCCTCGACGAGCCTCATCCCACCATGGCCCGGCCAAAGGTCATCATCCTCGTTCCCACTGCCGAGCTCTGCCAGCAAGTCATGCGTGTCGCAAAGTCCATCTCTCACGTCGCCAAGTTCAAGGCCGAGATGCTCTCATCCGACCTCAAGCCCCAGCACATTCATCGCAACGTCTACTCCCCCAAGGGTCTCGATGTCGTCGTCGCCACGCCCCATCTGCTCGCCGCCATGGCCGATTCCGATCCCAACATTCTCTCCCGCGTCTCCCACCTCATCATTGACGAGGCCGATTCCCTCTTCGACCGAAGCTTCGCTCCCGTGACCATGAGCATCATCGAGCGGGCCACCCCTTCCCTGAAGCAGCTCGTCTGCTGCTCAGCCACCATCCCCAACAAGCTCAACAATTACCTCGCCGTCAACTACCCCAAGATGAAGCGCATCGTCACGCCCAACCTCCACGCCATCCCCCGCCGTGTCCAGCTCGGCGTCGTTGACGTGTCGCGGGACCCCTATCGCAACAACAAAAACCTGGCCTGTGCCGAATCCATCTTTACCATTGGCCGCGAGGTTTCGCAGCACATGACCTCTGGAAGCGACGAGGTCGACGTCAGCCGCGTCATTGTCTTTGTCAATGAGCGCGAAAAGACAGAAGAGGTGGCCGCATATCTTCGCACCCACGGCATCGATGCCAAGGCCCTGCACCGAGATACCCCCGAGAAGCGGCACGGCGAGGTTCTGAGCACCTTCACCATGGTCGATCCCCTGCGTGCGCCGAGGCCCGACGCCAAGGTTGCGCGTAGCTGGCTCGCCAACATGAAGGTGCTGGTGGTGACGGACCTTGCCTCGAGAGGTATCGATACCGTGGCCGTGCGCCACGTCATCCTCTACGATGTTCCGCATACCACTATTGACTTTATCCACCGCCTCGGCCGCGCTGGGCGTATGGGTCGCCGAGGCCGCGGCATTGTCCTTGTCGGCAACGACGACCGCCGCGATGTTGTCGCCGATGTCAAGAAGAGCATGTTTATGGGACAGGCTCTAATCTAAGCGTATTTCTGCCTTACGGCAGACTGTAACCTTGAATCGAAAAGGATAATAATATTGTATAGTAGACATGTCTGTATAACTACCGGGGAAAGCATCACAGGCGTTTTAGGGAACAGGAACTCACGTTCGGCGGGCTGGGACAAATGTAGAAGCCGCAGCTAAATATTTAACAAAGATATACATCAGTTTATATTCAAAGGATGTTTTGTAACCCACGACTCGACGTCCCTACAATATGATTTACGCGGTCCCTTGAAATACGCCATCGCTTGGGGTCTGGCTTAAATGAGCCCCACTCGGCCCAACGCGACGCGACGCGCCCCCGCTTCGACTCATCGCGAGCCCAACCTCTACCCACATAATATTTTCTCCAAGCGACGATATCTAAGCCCTCGGTCGACCAAGACACTTGTTGGGATTTCTTTTCACTCGTCTAGCCTGACACCTACTTGAAGCACACGTCGAGTGAACCCCCGCACGATTTTTTTTAAAAAAAAAAAAAGACCAAGCCCTCAGCGGTGGCAAAATGGCCCGCACCAGGAATCGGGCACGCAAAGCCGCAACCCGCGACAGCGACGCCGAGCGAGACGCCATCGCTCCTCGCGGCCGCACACGGACCAGCCGCGCTGGACCTTCCACACGACAAGAATCCGTCGATGCTGCTGCTGATGTTACCGCCTCCGCTGCTGCATCCGCAAAGACACGCCCCACCCGTTCATCTCGACGGCAACCGGCCGCATCGTCACGCGATCCCAGCGTCGACTCTTCGACAGGCGGACGGCGTGTACTGGAGACGCCCTCGCGCCGCGACGACACCGGCCTAGACCTCGCCGACGACAGCGTATTTGGTAATCTGGAGGATAGCTTCGCCCTTGGCGACGACGATGACGAGGCCGGGGCAGCGGGGGCGCCGCGCTCGGGCTCGACGACGCGCTCGTGGAGCCATCTCAAGCCGCGCTCCCGCCAGTCGAGCTTCATCGGGCGCAACGATCCGCCGATCCGGCCGAGCAGCCGGAGCGGGCAGCAGCAGTACAACACGTCGGTCCTGTCGTCGCTGAACATTGGTGCGTTTCGGCGACGCGCGCGGGAGCCGAGCATCCTGGGCGCGAGGCGTCCCGGGCCGCGCTCGGAGACGTCGGCCGGTGCCGGAGGCGGCCAGTCGGATCTGGAGAGCGAGGGAGGGGGGGGTGACGTCCTGCCGGATGCGGAGTCTACGCCCCTCGACGACAAGCGCAGGACGAAGAGGAGCCAGGCAGAGTTGGACGCCGAGATTGCAAAAGTCGTAGCCGCCGTCGAGGCCCAGGAGAAGCAGAAGAAGCGAAAGTTCGAGGAGGCGGGCGCCGGCGCGGCGGCCAGAGAGGAAGAGGCGCGCGCGGCGCAGTGGGAGATGATGAAGGCGGCGGCCGAAGCGGCGGCGGAGGCGATGGATAGCGACGAATGGGATGTGGCGGATGACGTAGCGCCGGAGCAGGAAGGGACAGACTACAGCGACTCGGAGGTGTCAGAGCTGGGCTCGTCACCGCAGATGCCGCCGTCGACTCCCACTCGACAGAGGCAGGCGTCGCCAGAACAGGCGGATGACGAGGTGAATGCGCCGCCGGCGAGCAGCGGCTCGGAGGATGAGGGGGGCGACTGGCCTGACATCCATGCACTGGCGAAGCGCCGGCGCCGTCCATCTACAACTACGCCTGCGCGGGCCGCGGGGGGTGGTAGGGGCAGAGGCAACAGAGGAGACGGTGAAGGAAGTGATGATGAGATTCTCTCGGATGCCTCGTCGCTGCCATCTCTGACGCACTCGCCTAATTACACGGGCAGGGGTACCCGCGGACGTGCTGCTCGACGTCGTTCTCACGAGGCGAAGCCGCTGATGACGGCAGATTTGGCTAATTTGCTGCCAAAGAGAAAGGCCAAGAGACTACGACGGGACTACGGAAGTGAAGAAGATGAGTTGGAGGAGGATGAGGACGAGGACGAGGAAGAGGAAGACGATGAGGAAGAGGCACAGGAGGAAGCACCAATGACACGCACCCGAGGTGGCCGCATCAGCCGCCCTCCCAGCCGCAGCGCCGCATCCACCACAGTCCCCAAGCAACAACCACATCAGGCCCAGGCCGCGGGGCACCAAACACGCAGCAGCGCCGCCAAGAAGACGTACGGCCGACGCACGTCCAACAAGGAGAACGAGGAGAGCGGGCGGACGGATGACGAGGAGGGCGGCGAGGGCAGCCAGTTCCGGCCGCTCGCCGACGACACGTTTGGGGACGACACGACGGGTCAGGCGGCGGTGGACTTTCAGTCGGTGGAGGAGCTGAAGCAGGCGACGAGGAAGTTTAAGGAGGTGGACAGGTGGGAGCTGGAGTACGAGGAGGTTGCGGAGAGCTTCTCGCCCAAGGGGGGGAGGTGAAGGCATTCTTGAATAATTATTGACGCGAGGTATGGACGAGCGGGAATGCGGTACTGGCTATGGAATACGTTTGGCTAGGATATGGTGTATAGGGATATTTTTTCTTTCAATTCCTGGCTTCTTTTATTTCTTCGAGGGTGTCGATGAGGCAGCCCTTTTTTTATGGTGTTGAGGGCAAGGATAGCGGACCAGCCATTAATTATCTACTCAGTGCTATGACGAATTACGATGATTTCAAAACTCATGAACAGGAAAAGACTAAAGAAAGAAAAAAAAAAAAAAAAAAAGATAACATGTGATTTGTTTTATGCATGTCTTGTTTTTGCCGCTCGTTGAACGTTGCACGAACGGAAAGGGAAAATGGCTTATGCTTCACTCGACGTTCCCCCCACCCACCATAACTCTCCCTCCCCCCTCCATCACTTCTCTCTGCTGCTCGTCCTCTCTCTTTGCGCGACTCGAAGTTGTTTACCAGATCATCCTGCGTCACTACATATTTAATCGATGACTCTGTAAATTGTTGCTTTTTTTTTATTCACCGTTTCACTCAATCAATTTTTTACCCCATCTCTCGGGACATAAAAGTACACCATCCTCCGCAACTTTCTCACCACATCCCTCCCTCGTTCCCTCCATCACTCCCACCAGCATAGCTTCCGCCATGTCGTCCTCGGCGCAGCACCTCTCGCCGCTCGTGCCCATCCCCTGGGCCAGCCTCCGCGGCTGGATCGACGCCGCCGAGCGCATGCAGGACGCCACCGGCGGCTCGACCAGCCACATCCCGCGCGCCCAGCTTCTCGCCCTCTCACAGCTCGCCCAGTTCGTCCCGGAACCGGTGGTGTCCAAGGAAGACCACGTCAGCAAGCTTCTACGTATGGCAAAACCCCCCTCCCGTCCCTTTCCCCTTACAAGGGCGTTCTTGAGGAAGAATGAAGCAAGAAAAAAAAAAAAGACTGACAAAGACGAAACGGGGTGTCAACAGAGTACGCCCAGATCAGACGCCTCGGCGTGCCCGTCTTCGAGGTCGCGGAACCCATAGAGGTACCCGTTCAGGGCGCCTTTCAGCTGCGCTGGCACTGCAAGTGCGTGCTGCCCTGGTGCGGCGGCGTCATGTTTCCTCAGACGGGGGGAGGGCTGTCGCCGGCGCTGTTTGCGAGTAAGAAGGCGAGTGGTTTGCACCCTTGATCCCTAGCTTTGAGAGAGAGTAGGAGGAAGTGGAGGGTGTTTTATTTTGAGAGACAGAGAGAGAGAGAGATAGAGATCGACTAACCATCGTGCAAAAAAGTAGGAGGCGAAGCAGTTTGCGGCCAGCGAGGCGCTGGGCTATCTCGTCAACGCGGCCAATCCCGCTCCGGAGGCCTTGCTGAAGAAGTACCAGGTTCGTCAGGACCGCCCGGTCACGCCCCCTGACATCAGGATGCGCGACGTCCCAGGCCCGCCGTCACTGCCGGATACGCCGCCCTCTGTTGGCGCCCGCCCCAAGCGTCCGCTCGAGTACTCCTCGTCCTCTTCTTCCTGCTGCCCGTCGCCTCCGCGGCGCAGCTTCCCACAGTCCGCGTCGTCGCCCTTGGGCCTCGCCGCCTCACCGCACAAGATGCGCTCTACCCCGCCCACGCAGCAGCAACACCAGCAGCAGCGCGCCGCCACAACCAATCCGCAGCTCACCACCTCCGCGCTCGCCGCTCTTCCGGCCACCTCCACCACGCCCGCCTCCTCCTCCTCCGCCTCTACCGCGCTCATCTCCCCCTCGCCTTCGTCGGCCGCCCTGCCTCCCGCCGCCGCCGCCGCCGCCGCCGCTCTCCCGACGCACCAGCAGCCGCCGCAGCGCTCCTCCACCGCGGAGCAGAGTCGCTTGTTCGACCACATCGGACGCCTGGCCGCCCGCCTGGGCATCGCGCAGCCGCAGTACCGCCTGGCGCAGGACCCGGCCCGGATCAACTTCTTCAGCGGCCGCGCCGAGTTCTCCGTCGGCTCGCGCGTGCCCGATGGCATCGCCGTGGTGGAGAACGTGCTGGGCAAGAAGCAGGCGCGGATCCAGCTGGCCGAGATGGTGCTGGCGTGGATGGTGAGGGAGGAGGCGGCGCGTCAAGAGCTGGTCAAGGGGTTGCTGGCGTAGGACTGCCCAAGTTTGGGATTCTTATCGTGTTTTTTGCCATGTCCTGATGATCTATACTGTCTCTTGTTTTTGCATAACTTGTGCATTTTTTTGCAAGTCTTTTTATATGAGGATTTTTTTCCCCCCATTATGTAAGATAACCTGTTTGCGCGACCATGTCTTTTGTGTTTTTATACAGACTATTAAAACTCGACGCATCCCCCGCAAAGCATACACCCCATTTCATCGTGACCCATCCTCCTCCCTCACTTCGCTCCTCGCCGCCCTCCCCTTCCCCCACGGCACCGTCTTCATGGTCCCGGGCGGGAGGTCTGCCACCTTGACCCCGTCGCGCCAGAGCACGCCGACGCCGGCCGCCGCGCCCCTGCCCTCGACGCGGCGGAAGAAGCTAGAGCTGAGCAGTCCGGCGGCGTCGCCCTCGGTCAGCACGACGCCGTTGTCGCTGAGCCACCAGCGGAGGCCGGCCTCGCGGGCGCTGCGCTCCACGTCGATCTCGACGACCAGCTGGGCGTCGGCGCGCATGCCGCTGCGGGCCAGCTCGCCGGCGGAGCAGTGGATGTGGTTGCGGCCCATGGGCCGCAGGCCGCCCGAGGCCACGATGGCGTCCCAGAAGGCGAGGTAGGTGCCGTGCAGGACCACGGGGGGCACGTCGGCGAGGGGCCGGAGCAGCGCGGCGGAGGAGAGCCTGATGGAGTGGCCCTGGTTGGCGCGGATGAGGAGCGCGCCGCTCGACGACGAGGGCCTGAGGGTGAAGCGCTGCTTCTCGTTGGTCGCGACGACGTCTCGGATGTCCTCGGCGGTGGCGCCGAGGGACTTGAGAGGACCCCATTGAAGCTGAGGAAGGGGGGTGGAGGCGTGCGTAGCAGCTGTGAGCGGAGAGGTGTGCGTGGGTGGTTTGGGGGGGGGGGGGGGGGGGACACCACACAAGTGGAGGAGGGGATGGATGGGGGTTACTGACCACTTTGTCGACGGGTGCGTAGCCCTCGTCGTCGAGCGGTATGCCTGCGTCGTGAGCCTGGTGTCTTAGCAGCCGCGACAGCGCCCGCGAGACTTGGCTGGCGCGTCCCCCTCGGCCACTGCCGCCGCCGCCGCCACGGCCCCGTCTCCCGCCGCCTTTGCCTCTCTTGTCGCCCTGCGCCCTGTCCAGCGCCTGATCCTGGAGCTCCATACTCGCTGCGCCGGCGGCAGACTCATCCGCCATCTTGGAACGTCGGCGAGGCGCGGGTCTTGCCGCGGGAGTCTTGGGGCTTCGTATTCTACGTCGGCGCGCAGGTGAAGCGGCGCTGCGTGGACAATGGTTCAGTCCGCGTGCTGCAAGAGCAGTTACGGGAACTGGTCTCGTGATGGTCTGGGATGTGCGGCTGGTGAAGAAGCGGCGAGCGACGAGGCTCATTTATCGTAGTGGATGAATGAGCTCAGGTGGTTGTGGTTCGGCTGGCGGTTTTTTTTTTTTTTAAGTCACGCCGGGGTGGAGGTTTGCGGAGGGAAGGCATGGCGCATGATGTCGAGATAGGAGCCTATGTTGTGATATTTTGATAGGAATTTCTTTTCTTGCCTCGTTTTATAGTTTAGATACTTTGCTGTATTTTTTTTTTCTTCTATTTTGGTCGTTGTAATTCCATCTCCTCGTGAGTATAGCTACCCAGTCTGCTGTGGCTTCTAGGGAGCAGTGTGGCTGCGCTCAGTGGCTAAATACTGTGTGTACAGTACATGTACTGTTCATTATCCGTCAAGTCGCTACGATTTGCTTCCCATGTACGACATGATACAAGTCCTGTAAAACGCCATGAGTAGTCTCATGATTCACTGTATATATATATATACATACTTCCATTCTCCGTAGTAGTCTAACACAATCTATGCCTAGGAGAAGAAAAAAACAAAAGAGGGAAAAAAAGGCCTGGGCCCGCGCCAACCAGCCACAGCGTACACAACGACAACACGAGACCAACATGCATTATAAGTCACACGTAACCCGCCCTAGGTTTCAATCCTTCAACGACATCGTCAGTATTCTCAGTACTCGCCCACATCGTCGGCAGCGGCGGAGCAACCCCCCCTCCCCTTCCCACCATCTCCTCACGTGCCGTGCGTCTACGCCAAGGCAGAGCCGGAACCGGGCGAATTCACTCGGCGAGCCGGCCGACGAGGGACATGACTATGCAGCCCGGCGCAGCGCCACAGCAATCGTCGGATCCCCGCCCGCCCTTCTCCGGCCTTTGTCTCCAAAAGCTTGCAGCAGACGAAGATACTCTCCCCGTCCATGAGAGGCGGCTTGTCCCCAGTGGCTGCCATACTCAAATACTATACCTACATCCGTCAACACTTGATCCTTCTTCCCTTCGCCGGCGACGACCAAGAGTCCCCGCGACGACACAAACTTCATGCCCATCTAAAAAAACCAACCCGCGCTTATATCCGACGAGGATTAGCCTGCAAAAACGACCATATCTTTTTCATTAGTCCCTTTCGAAAATACCTAAATCCATAGCCACGGGCTCTCTCTCTCTCTCTCTCTCTCTCTCTCCCTCTCTCTTTTGACTACTTTAGCGGCAAACGTTCGAAACCAAGTTTATTTCTCGCTTGGGGCCATGACCTCTTTTTTCTTCATTTCTAGCCGGAGTGGCCGTTCAGACGCATCTAGTTACTTCAGCCCTGCCTTGCTGTACATCGCGCGTGCCCAGATCCCGACCAGCATCATACCGTATCTGTATCATGATGTCAGAAGAAAAGAAGAAAAAAAGAACGCTAACTCGCCCATTTCTTCTCGTACTACATTATTATACTTTTTTTTTAATTTACCCTTATAGTTCCTGGGTTTTCATCGTGTAAACAAAGTTTGTAAACGAGATGGGGGGCTTTTCTTCACCAGCTGCGCGCGGTTGTTTAGAAATCCTGCGCTGCTGATTGATAAGCCAGACATCCTGCACCCTACTATACCTCTCAACCTACAAATAACCCCCCCTCAGAATGACCCTCCTCTCCCCCTCCCATCCTCCACGGTGATGCTCTTCATCCTCATCTTCATCCTCTCTTACGTGTTCCGTCTCTCCTCGCGCCTCCTCACACCCAACATGCCCATCGGCCCCGTAATCGCCCTCTCCCACGGCGGAGGTAAATAACACCTTCCAACATCCCTCTTGACACACACACACACACACACACACACATCTCATCCACCGTACTGATAAAACCCCCAGGCCCCATGCCCCTCCTCGACGACCCGGCCCACAAGTCCATCATCCGCTCCCTCCGCACCCGCATCCCCGAGATCCTCCGCCTCGCCACCCCGCACCCTCCCCGCGCCATCATCCTCGTCACCGCCCACTGGTCCTCCCCCGCCGACCCGGCCATCTCCTCCGCCCCCCGCCACGACCTCCTCTACGACTACTACGGCTTCCCCGAGCCCTCATACTCCATCGAGTACCCCGCACCAGGCGACCCGGACCTCGCCGCCCGCATCGCCTCCGCCTTCCGCTCCGCCGGCTTCTCCCCGGTCCTCGACGAACGCCGCGGCTGGGACCACGGCGTCTTCGTGCCCCTCAAGCTCGTCCGCCCCGAGGCCGACGTCCCCATCGTCCAGCTCTCCGTCCTCGCCGGTGACGACCCCGCCGCCCACATCCGCATGGGCCGCGCCCTCGCCGAGCTGCGCAGGGACAATGTCGCCGTCGTCGGCTCCGGCTTCGCCTCCTTTCACAACCTCGCCCTCATGCGCGAGCTCCGCGCCAACTCCCCGGAGAGCGCCGCCGTCAGGGACAGGGCCGGCAAGTGGAACGCCGTCCTGACCGACGCCGTCACCACCGCCGACCCGGAGCTCCGCGAGAAGAAGTTCGCCGCCTGGCGCACCGACTTCCCCCACGCCGACGAGATGCATCCCCCCGGCGCCGGCGAGCATTTCATGCCGCTGCTCGTCTGCGCCGGCGCCGCCACCCTCGAGAATGACAAGGCCGAAATGTTCACCGATGACTTCTTAGGTCTCGATATCAATACGTATTACTGGGGCGCACCGCCCGTCACCGCCTAGGAGAGGCATTAAAGCCGCGAAAGTAATGCTTTGAAAATAATGTAACATGAGAATACGAGTAGAGATTAAGCTATTATAGTCATACGTCATCGTTTCAAACCAGCTCATACAGTCTTCCAAGAAAAAAAAAGTAAAGAAAAAAAAAGTGAAGCAAAAGAGACTTATGCAAAATCGTCCGATGCAGTTCCGTTGTCCGCTGCCGGGGTATAAGGGTTCTGAAGCCAAAAAGAATTTCCGCCAGTAATTGCAACAACACATAAACAAACAGGGAAATCAAAGCCAACTCCAAAATGATTTGCTTCACGTCTCATTGTCAGACGATTCGGAATTATCAGTGCTAGAAGGGTCCGCATACAGCGGCTCCAGGTCCGCATAGTGAATCGGAGATTCGTCCTGGTACGCTGGCGGCCTGGGCGGCACATCCTCGTATACTGGCGGCGCCTCGTTATCCCAGCTGACGCCCAGACCTGAGTGCTCCGTCAGGACGACTCCAAAATGCATGCGCAAGATCCGCCCGGTTCCCGTGGGTATGGCCTGGCTGGCCTTACCTTCCTGCGCGTACTCTTTGGACACGATGAGCTCGAGCATCAGCGAGTGCGTAACCTCGGTCCCTTCGGCTGTCTTGGTATCGCACGCATATTTCATGGCGCCGCTATGAGACGACTGATTGACTGCGTAGTCGAGCTCCATGACAACGGAGCCATCATGGCCAGAGTAGTCCGACTTCCAGCCCTCGAGAAGATGCTGTTCGCCGATGATTCGCGATTCCGTACGCGTGACGCCACGTACATCGCTGCCCTGCACTTCGGCATGCCGGTCGCAAGGTCGCGCCACTGTTTTGATCGTCTCTTCCAGACGCCACGTCACCTTCTTGAGCTTCCACAGATCAATCGTCTGAGGCTTTTCGTGATGCGTCACGAGGCCGTCAAGCTTCAGCGTCAGCTTGTTGGTGCTGGTCGGGTGCACGACCGACAGGTAGTCGGCGGTCACCTTGATATTAGTGGGCGGGAATATGCGCACGGAATGGTGCGGGAAGAGCGGCTCAGGAACGGCTCGCTTGACGAGCAGGGTGCGGTCAAAGACGAGCTGTTTTGGCGCCGCCCGACCGCGAGAAATCTGAGCAATAGCGCGAAATTCGTATGTGATGGACACAAGCGGGGTGTGAAGGCTTGCCGGAAGCTCGCCGTTCAGCAGTGCGGAAAAGGGAAAAGCGTGCCTGCCACGAGATAGTCTGGTTGGGCGATCCAACAGTACCCATGCCTGAAGCTTGGCATTCTTGTTCTGGCATTCGGAGCAGTGGCTCTGGCAGGGATGCTTGAAGGTTGTTTTGAGGGCCAGACTGGCCTTGAAGCTGTCAATTCCGACGAAATCTTCCCTGACGTCGAGGAATAGCTGACCAGACACAATAGCGCCAGTGCTGTCCTCGCAATTTCCATGGAAGATGATGGGCGGGCTCTCGATGCGCCAGTCGACGGCAGCGACACTGCACGAGGCAGTATCCTGCTCACGAGCTAGCGAGCTTGAGCTTCGACCAAAGCCAAGGGAAAGCTTGTTGTGCTTCTTGATGGCAGCTTTAAGATCATGAATCTTGACGGCGTGATCGTCAATCTCTGATTCGTATGGGCTACCAGAGATGGAATTGTTCCTAGAGGACTCTCGAGAGTTGTTGCGAGAAGCGTTGCGGGAGCGTGTGACGCCCGCAGAGAATCGTGAGATGCTGGAGACAATGTACGGCATTGTGTCGACGGGTGCGCAACTTGGGCGCAAAGCATTCGCTGTGGAGGTTTTGTATGTAATTTGACGTTGACTGTATGGATGATTCGATAGCGGGAGCAAAACTCAGTAAAAGCCAGGCATACCCCTCCTTTTTATCTTCTGTCGTGTTGCAAGCGACAGCAGGAGGGGTACACGTCTTGAAACTGTCGAATGCAAGACTTTTTTTTCCTTTTCTTGCGTTTGAACAAGAGCAACGCAATACCGGTGTTGCAGGCTGGTGGTGTCGAATGAACAAAGAGTGCAGCCAGTCTCGACCTTGTGCACTTTCAAAGTGTCGCTACCAGCTTTGTCCACTCTGCAGACGGCTTCTTTTCCACGACCTTTATCGTTTCGCCCTTTTTTTTTTGATTGCCTTGCTTTGCTTGAATTCGCAATGTCGTCCTGGCAATCTAGCTCTTGGAAACGTAGGTAAAGGAGAAGAATATATTGAAGGATGGCTGGATGATAAGTCCTGTCGGAGCTTTCCACAACAACGGACGAGTGTATAAACAGGAAAGGTTGCTGTGATTAGCCAGTGGACGGAGATTGGCGTGTGCTTGTGCCGGGTGTAGAAGAGTCAACAAGGCTAGATGGAGACTCAAAGTGCGATGATGGCATGGGGAACGAAGACTGGCATCGCGGGAGAAAGAAAAAGAGGGCATACAGGACTATTATAACCGCCTCAGAGGGTGTCGCCCCAGAAAATACGTTTGTGCCATTTCAAGGCAAAAAAACGAGACTTTTGCCTCTACCTCTCTCTGCTTGGGGTTTCTGTTTGTCGTTGGGTGGGGCCGAAAAAGGCCAAAGTAAGGAAGGACTCAAGCCGTCAGGAGCCAGCCGGCCGTCCACATGCGATGGAGGCGTCAGTCCTAGTGCGCTAGGTAGGGTACATACCGAGCTAGTCGGAACCAAGTTGCCAGTAGTGTCACTCTGCCTCTGCTTTTTTTTTTTTTTCTTTTTTTTTTCCAATATACTTGCACGCCCGGGACCGGACCCCCTCCAGTTGGGCCCACCATGTACCTTTTTTTTTTTTCTCACTCTATTTTCCCGTCGTGGTGAGGCTTGTCATGAGACACACATACCCGAGAATGGTTGGTTGGCTAGCAGAATCCCAAGGGCGTGTTGTACACTCACTTGTACTTGAAGCCTGAAGTTTGTCCATGTACGTACAGACCACCTCGCTATCCAGAGGGGGGTCGGAATAATTTGTGGCAGCTGGCGGCGTTTCCTCCACCCTCCTCACTCCCGCGGACGTAGAGCAGCGACAGCGGACGACGACGGCCTGGCTGGCTGGCAAGAATCGGCACCTGGCAGGTCTTGGGCCGGCAAATCGACAAGGCAAAGCGACATCGCCAATCGGTCCCTTGGAAGCTACTTTTTTCCTTTGCAGGGCGCGGTTGGTGCTCTTGGTGTATTCTCACAATCAGCTCCGTCAAAGGGTAGACATAACCAGTCAACTTCAAATCACATCCCACCACTAGGTAGCATCGCATCAAGCGGGGAAGTCCAGTCGCCTACCAAACCCCAGATTCTTGATTATCTTTCTGGTGATTTTCTTTTTCCTTGGCTCTGCTTTTTTAGAGTTTTGCTGTCGATTGCAGTGCCCCATTACTCTTACTTCCTATCCATCGGTGACGTGCCATTAGCATGCCAGATGATTTGATAGATGCCCCTCTCAGATGCACATTCCGCCTCCCTTTTGAGAAGCGTTGGTGATGGACGGTACATGGCGCACGATGCAACGGTGATGCTGATTACATGTGTTTTCATCCTGCAACGCCGCGTGCCGCCTACCCGCTACATTTAGTCAGTCTCTAAATGCGGTGTGAGCCCTGCATCGTCAAATCACCGAAAAGATGTGTCATCTGACAACTGACGACGTTGCAAAGGCGCACCAGTCAGATGAATCCAGTCGTTGTTTTTTACTTTGCCGTGGCTTGAGGAGAGTTTGGCCACGCACCAGCCGTTGTCGCTGACTTGGGCGGAGTGACGGAGTAGCTACTTCTGGCACTGCCATACCTCTGGACCGCCGCTCTGACTCGGGGCCGAAACTAGGTACTTTCAAGGACAGTTGTGATGCATGGCTATCTTTTATTATTGCTTCTTGGCCTCTTGAACGTGAAGAAGAGATTAAAGTGGTGGTAAAATGTCGTCGATTTTTAATTATTATTGTTTGCATGGATTAAAATCAATAATCATCAACATCCGATGATGCATAACTGAGGATCAAAATCAGCCACGTATTTTCCCGATTGACCGCCAGAGTAATCACCATGCATTGACGACGGACCCTGGCTACTATCCAAGTAGACGTGTTATGTGTCTATCAGCCGGTTCTCCGACGCTGTCGCCGGACTCGCCGCCCCACTCGTCTTGCCTCAACGCTCCGGAGCTGCGGGTCCGTCCTCCGGGGGGGTTGAGGGGACAAAAGGCGTTGAGCTACCTTGACTCATTCGCTCGCGTCGATGCGATTCATCAATCGGCTTCTCTACGAGTTATGATTTCTCAAACTATCCGCCGTCTCAATCGAGAATGTGGCCCCGAGCAGAATGAGCAGGAATGGGGGAGGGAGGCTGGCAATTGACGTTTCAGCCGTGGGCGCGAAAGCCGAGACCAAGCACACCAGCCGATGCAACTGTGACCGTAAGAGGCGGCGGCGGCGAGAGCAGAAGCAAAAAATAAACGGCGGTGACTCGCCAGCCAAAATAAAGACGAGACGCAGATGATTATTTTCTTACTTTTCGTCGCGGTCGCCGCTTGAAACTATCTTCACACCCCTCTTTCTGACCAAGAAGTCGCGAATAGATACATGTACTTGCCGTTCCGTGAGATTACTACAGTACGGACCAATTCTTCGTATACCGAGCAGTGGATCGAGCCCGCCGCGGACAGCAATGACGGCTAAAAATTTTCCAGGTCCTGCTGTCCCGGCACGTTTCTCTTGCTGGAGCGCCTAAAAAAAAATCTTGCCAGACGCTGGAAAAGTGACGCGACTGTGCTGGCTCCAGTGGGTGAGGAAAAAAACTTCCACGCCCTAGAAAAGGTTTTTTTACGCCTTTGTGCCCCCCGCAGCTGCCCTGTAGACCCGCCCCATTATGGCCCGGTACAGTAGCACCTGTTCGTCTCGGTACAGTACCTAGTAGTAGTACATAGGGGACGAGCGATGACCAGCTGACGTTGAAGGAATTTTTTCAGGTACTTGGACACAGCCGTTCACTACACCCACACCATCTTGCCGCTGCCCTTGATGGAGATCGAGCATCTCCGGCCTTTTTTAAACTTTTTTTTTGACTTCCACCTGTATTTTTAGGAAACCTCAATCGACGACATAAGGTAACTAGGCGATTGGGTGATTTTGGCTATTAATCAATGCCTGGCGTTTTCTCGTCTTGGCCTTCAAATCAAATCCACCTACAATGGACGAACAAGGTGCACGATTATCCTCACAACATGTACATCCAGCACTGACCGTCAAACTAACCTGACCGACGCAGAGCTGATATGCATGATTCGTCAGCGATCTACCCTTCGCTACCACTCTGTATTCCCGAATTCTGGTGAAATCTTGCCAAAGGGGTAAGCATCTTCCCCCCCCCGGACAACTTGCCCGCGGTCAAGTCGGCGGCCAACGACATGATTACTCTGAGAGCATCGTCAAAGCCAGTCTATCATTCATGTGACACATCATAAATCTAGTAAATCGACCAATTGCATGTACAGAGTCCGAGCATCGGCACACTCTGACTAACCTGTAGCGTGACTTTGGCGTTGTCTCCCTCTTTCACCTGCCATTGTATTCCATCATGGCAAGTCGCGCCCTTGCGGGAACAGAGCCCTGGCGATTCTGGTCGGCGCGGGTGAACGGTTACCTCGATGGCGTCCGCGGGGGGAGGGGGAAGGGGATCAGATCTGTTCCCGGTGATATGCACTATGACTCATATCGCATCATGGTGACGGGCAGGCCAGCTTACCACATCGCCGTCTTGGACAGCAAAAATACAATTGACCGAAATAGCTGTTGCCGGGCCCGACTTCGGGCAAGTTGTCAAAGTCACTGCTTGGTCATCCAACGGTAGTTTGTCACTGGCAAGCCAGAAGCCTCATTCCATGGTACTCGGCTGCGCTTTGACCAAGACGCGCCCTTGTCCAGGCGTCGGTAGCGAACCGATTCGAGTCCGCGAGTCGCCTGACCTGACAAAGGACCCCGCGGCCATTCTACAAAGCGCAGCGCGCCCTCCTACGAACCTAGCAATGCTTTGTTGAACGGTATCAAAGGGCATAGTCTCGATGCACGTGTGCGTGTTGCTCTACCGCTCTCGACTGCCTTCCTTCCCCCTCTCGACAGAGCCTGACCAGGTAGCAGCTCGCTAGCACTAATACATGAACTGGTTAGTTCTTAGTTCAGTCGTCATGGTGAGAGAAGGCGTTGAACTGTCGCCATTTGGTCAAGCTGTCCCGAAAAGGCAATTCAAGAGAGCCTTCTCCCACCAGTACCCGTACACGACATGGCTCTAAACAATTTTGGCCCTCTCTTCAAGATCCACTGCGGCTCAACTGGAAGTATATATACACGCTGGTGTACTGTCCATGTGCTTGTTCCCGAACCATAGGAGCACGCATTTAACGCACGCGCACACGCCCAGGCATGGCGCAAGTAGGCAAGGGCGTGTATCGACTCGGGGTTGCCATGATCCATGCCCTTGTTGGTCGCAACGGTAGCCACGGTTGTCCGTCGTGAGGTAGTCTTTATTGGCTTTGCTCCTGCTGATTCATTGTCCAGCCGCAACTCAGGAAGGTCTCCTTATGCGGCGAGCGATAGCATCACTTGTAACGAAAGCTGCCGGTGTATCTACGGATAATGTCCAAACAGACTCAAAGTGGCGCATGGTAGTACCTACATAGTGAGATGCCATCTTGTTAAACGTCCAGGAGTCTCCTTACCGCAACTACGCAGGTACGTCGTGACAACTTTGCGTATATTGCTGTGGATCGTATGGGAAAAAAAATTCCGCATCAGGGATGTACAGCACAATCCCACTCCTTTATGGCCTGTGCCTTGCATGAACACGACACTCCGCTGAGCCCGTTTTCGCGCCTGATATTTCCTCTCAATTTGTTTCAAAAAAAAAAAGGTGCAATTATCATGGTTCACGATGGATACGTGCGGCTCAGCGTGGGACCCCAACATGGCTTGCGACGGGCAGCTTCGGCCGATCTGGATTGTTATTCCAATTTTATGGCTTTTATTTTTAGTTTTTCCTCCTAGTCTGCCTCTTCGCCTATTTCTATTCAGGTAATCGGACCACAATAAAACCCAGACGTGGTTGACGCTGGATGGAAAAACGGCTGTTGGCTCCCCATTACTCGTATTGATCCTGCATATCCACAGCATTGACAAATTGGATTTGGGCATATGATCTAAAAGGTTTTTTCTCTCTCTTCAAAACACGCTCAAATCCTTCCCGTCTCTCCATCAAGGTATTCTAGAAGGCAGGACTCGATGACCAAATTTTCTCCCTCGACCTAGATAGCTTATGTAATCGCTATCCAGTTTAACACGCCATGTACGCGCCAGGCGTTGGGAGAATTTT
Source organism: Niveomyces coronatus (assembly GCA_018831755.1). Classification (NCBI taxonomy): domain Eukaryota; kingdom Fungi; phylum Ascomycota; class Sordariomycetes; order Hypocreales; family Cordycipitaceae; genus Niveomyces; species Niveomyces coronatus. Next base: position 18,828 of record JAFEME010000334.1, read on the forward strand.
CCTCATTCACTTGCATTGAGGAATACTCCTCTCTCAGTCAATTATGGTGACGGAAGTTTCCAGAGGTCTCAAATGCACACTGTGCAGTATGCTTTTTGACTAGCTATATTTCCGATACCATCCCTCATTCATCGCTGAACGGCCGAGGAGTTGACAGACTCATCTGCCGTGGCTGCTTTCAGATGCAACCCAAGTGCTCGCCACGGCGTCAGGAGCCTTTTACTCGTAGGCCGTACGTCTCAGGCTCTGCTCAGGTGTAGCTACTCAGGGACTCATCGTACCAGGGAGCGCCAGCCTTGCAGCACACAGCCAGTCAGCTACGGACATGTAAATCAATATATATCATCGGTGTGACTCACAAGATCAATACTACGTCGCACTCTCGCGCCGCAAGTTACTCCTGAAGTGCGTGGCTGTGATGCTTTTAAATTCCCAGTGTCCTGCAAAATTCATCGAATGCCTTTCCTCTCCTCTACGCATCGAGTAATATCTTTCATCGCCTCCTCTGCATCAATTCGATCGAGTCGTTGCTGGCCCAGCGGAGAAGCAGACGCCTCAGCCTTTGTACAGAGTGCGAATAACTTTGCACAGAGTGTGCCACTACCGAAAAGGTAATATGCGCTACTTTGCTCTATTGTTTTGCCTGCATTTCTGCTCCTGCTGCGCTCGGCTGGCGTATGCATGATCCCATCCCCTGATGACATGGTCCTCACTCGCCGTACCAAATATACGATGTAGATATACCACAGGCCATTGGTTTCGCCTGTTACTCTGATCGTGGATTCATTCCGATACTTGCATAAGTCAAACGTCAATAACAAGAAGAGCTCACAAAACTATCAGGATTCGCCCATCCAATTGATGATCCGGTCTTTTCTTCCGGCAATACCGAACAACTAGAACTTCAAGCCAAATAATACTGGTCTTATGCATTCAGCCCTGGCTGGAATGTCAAACAAGGTAGAGTACACCTTTTTATAGTCTGTCTGCGAAGGTGGAAGGGTCGTTAGGTATAGACCGTACATATTAGTATGATGCTTCGTATATTTTGGTCCTGTTTCGAGTAAATACCTCCAGTAGAAATATAAAAGGCTTCAATGATACTACTCCAACTTATATAAAATAAGTGACATAAATCACCGCGATGCAGGTGGTATGATTCATGCTTGCGAATTCCCGGGGCTCTCGCCGTATATTGGGAATTTGACTATAGGGTAGCTGCTCAGACGGGCGACGGATCAACAAATATCCACCGAAATCTTGACCCAGACTTCTAATGGCTAGGTAAACCACAGGTTGACAAGGGACAGAAGAAGTCTCGCGCTCAATATTTCGCACGCGCCCCATCTGCAAGCCGCCTAATTCTCCCAATATTAATCGCTTGCGATTGAGTCAGCTACTTCGACGACCGAACAACCGAGCATTATAAAATGACTGGCCGTGGCGGCGGCGGACGCCGCGTTTTGCTCCCCCCCATGTAGGCAACCGCTCGCCCCGCAATCAGCCTGCCCTTGACCTCGCAAGCATGGGTTTTCCGAGTCTCGAGACGCTGAGCTGACTCTCTGCTATAGTAATATGATCTTTAAACTCCTACAATCAGTGAGTACGGTCCATGCGAGCGTCATCGTCCTTGTGGTTACGCGAAGCGATCCGAGCATTTACGACACGGTAGCGACAGTCACGTCTATCAGCGGATGGAAAGACTCTGAATCACGCCACGTTGCGCTTTGGCATTGCGTTGTAACGTTACGTCAATGTCTGTCGTATCAATGCTTATTCACAGGGCAGCTGCGGACACCGATGGGCTATGACGCAGGACCGCTTCGCGAACTACAAGGACCCGGCCTACTGAACGCAGCTATGAGAATTTCGCTGACCATATTAGAACGCAACTGTCAGTGTGTGGCTGTTTGAGCAACTTGGTATTCGTATCGAGGGCAGGATCCGAGTCAGTGCCACTGCGCCACCATCGCCCTTGCGCGAATGCATTTGCATCTTACTGACATGGCTCCTAGGGCTTTGATGAATTCATGAATCTCGTTCTCGACGACGCCGTCGAGGTTCGCCAAATCACAAAAAGTAATGACAAGGAGACACGAAGATCATTGGGTATGCGATTCCGGGAAGTGCCGAGGAGCGCACGCTGACAACAACGTAGGGCAAATCCTTCTAAAGGGCGAAAACGTTTCTTTGATCCAGAACATGTCGGAATGAAGTGGAGGGATGGGTGAGTAAGTTAACAATATGATTCAGAATCTATCGCACGGCGGAAACTAGTGCCAGCGCAATGTGAAGACGCCAGCGTGTTAGACTCTGTCAGAAAGTGGCAGCGGCGGAAAGTCTTCATGGCAAGGAACTTTGTATAAGGCGCAAGGGTAAAGGAGTTGATATTCCCATCTACATTATCACGGCTCGTTATTCTGCGAAAAGGGAGGCACTGACACGATATCAGTGCCCAAGACCCCATAGTATCGACTAGTTAGGCATTTCACTGAAGTGGCGTTCAAAATAAAATGAAATAAAATCAAATATTAATGATCGGTTTTCGCATTCCTTGAAAGCAGAGCATCGCCCTCCTTATTCTATCCAAAAGTATACCTCTCATCCTACTCGAACGTATAGCCGAGCTTGGTACCAGACACCTTGCCCTCGCGAAGCAGATTTAAACCCTCATTCAGGCCGTCGAGGCCACCCTCCATCTTCTTGACCGGAATGGGTTTTAGCCTGTCGATAATCTGCGGCAGCAAGCGGGAGAAGCTGGCGAGCGCGGCGCGGTCACGCGGGCTCGCCTCGAACGTGGGCCCCGTCGGACCGCCAAACTGAAGGGTCTCGCCGAACAGCGTGTATGCGAGGATGGGCTGGATGGCGACGCCGCCAATCTCCCTGGCCGGCGGCGGCAGCAGCACGATGACCTTGCCGCCGGGCTTCACGACGCTGGCGGCGAACTCGACCGTGCCGTTCTCCGAGATGCCGTCAAACGCCTGCTCGATGTCCGGGTAGGCGGCGCGGATGTCGTCGGCGGCGCTGGGCGACTTGTAGTCGAAGACGGCGTCGGCGCCGTACCGCCTGACTAGGTCAAAGTTGTGCGGGGATGCGGTGGCCACGACGGTCCGGCCCGCGAGCTTGGCCAGGCGCACGGCGTATAGCCCCGCGCCGGTCGAGGCGGCGTAGACGAGGATGGGCGGGCCGCCGCCGCTGCTGGCCGGCGCAGCAGTGGCGTCGGGGAACGGGATGTCCAGGTGCAGATTGAGGCCTTGCATGGCCGTCAGCGCCGACACGCCGTACGAGGCGGCCTCCGTGTCCGACATGCTGCCGCTGCCGTCGGGGACCTTCCACGCGAGGTCGCCGTGCGCCTTCAGGTACTGCGCGTAGCTGCCGCGGTCCGGGGAGCGCCCGCCAAAGACGAAGCCGGCGATGCGGTCGCCCGTCTTCCAGCGGGCCGTGGCGGGGCCGCCGCCGACCTTGACGACGACGCCGGCAAAGTCGCAGCCGATGGTGACGCCGTCGGGGGCGTACCAGTCAATGGCCTTGAAGTCGGTCGGGTTGAGGGTGATGCCGCCGACCTTGACGAGGACTTCGTCGGCGTCGATGTCGGGCACGGGCACCTCGCGGATGGTGGCGCCGCGGCCGGCGGCGGGGGAAGGGGCCGTGGCGTGAGGGTCGTTCTGGGCGGTCACGAGGGCCCTCATGGTTGCGGGAATCGCGGCCATTGCTGGAGATGTGCTTGTGGTGTTGGCTGACTGTGAACGTAGGCGCGTAAGGCGAGGCCGGTCCAGACTATACGTGTGAACCCTGGGTGAGGATGAGGGGAGAAGATGCTTTCCAAGCTTTATCTGGCCCAGCGAAGCAGTTGCGGCTTATATAGAGACTTGAGCCTTGAATGAGAAGCTTGCTATGGTATAGATGCACGATTTTCTTGTCCATCACTCATTATGATTGCTCCGGCGATACAGGACATAAATAGTCGCTCATAAATGCTGTGGCCCGGGCAGACCTCGCGACTTACCAATCAAGGACACCGTCAGATCCCCGATTGCCCGTCAGATCCACCGCAGCCTGTTTCCTCCCTCACAGGGCGACCATTGGTCATGCATGCATCGCGCTATCCGGCAAAGGTTAAAATAGTCGATGAGCTCATGTCGTGTTGGGGCGACGGCTAACCGAAAAGACCGGCGTTTATCAGGATGAAGCACTCGCTAGGCCCGATGATACCAGGCTGCGTGCTTATTTGTAAGCGGCAAAGGTTTGAGGTATCATTTGTCAGAATGATGCGAATTGGAAGGGCAAACATCACAAGTGATAGGAGTGATGGTATCCAGCCTAACGTGACTAACAGTTGTTGAAAGGTATGTTCTCTTTGACGATAGGGGCAAGCATCGCGGGCTTGGGTTGGTCGTTTGTCGGCTCTCGGAGCATCCTTGACCAACGGGCTTTTCGTTAGATATAGTGCCGAAATTTTACCGATGAAGATCACCGCATCCCCGAAAACTCCGGGCGCAATTTGCTCGCCGGCCTCGAAAATAGCACAAATGGGCCACTAGCTGAGCAAGGCGTATTTCGAGAACGAGATCTGCATGACGCGCCGACGATGCGTGAGTTCATGGACCACGTCCACGGCGCCTTTTACGAGGCGACCGGCTGGTCTCGCGACAATTCATATGCGGCGCTGAACTCGACGAGCGATGGTGCGTCTATTCTCCTGCGCAGCGCCCAAAGGTGTCGAGGGGCGATGCGCGCGCAAGGAGACTGAGTAACGATGAAGAACAAAATGCATTGACCGTGGTTCTCTCCTCTAGCTCTGCTCAACTTTGCGACGCCGCGCGGTCTGCGCCTCTCCCTCTCAGCGCTCGCGAGCCCCAACTTTGCCACGTCGTACCAGCTGGGCTCCGTCGGCGTCGTCGACGGGTCCATCGCGTATCTCTTCTCGTCGGTGCCGCTGCGCGTCCTGCTGACACCGCAATCGGAGAGGGTACCGCTTCCGGAGCTGCTGCGATCCTACCGGCCGCTGACGCCACTTATCGATTCTACATCGCCGTCAACGCTGCCGCTGCTTCCATCCGCCCCCTCGACGGCGACGACGGCGACGACGACGACGACGACTACCGACGGCCCCCACGCCTCGCTGCTATACGGCCGGCTCTACCTCCCACAATCACAGCTCGAGGCCCTCGTGGTCCGCCGGCTCTCGCGGCGCCTGCAGGTGCAGTTCAGCGCCGTGTCGGGGAGGCACCTGCGCAACGGCGGAACGACGCTCGGTATCGCGCAGTACGACGCGGGAAAGTATGCGCTCGAGGGCCTGGCGTCGTCGGACGGGGGCCTCTTGGGCCTGAGGGGGATATATAACTTTGGCGGCGACGCCGAGCGGGTGCCGCCACAGCAGCAGAAGCAAAGTGCTGTCGCCGCCGCCGCCGCGTTGCCTGATTTTGGCGGCGGCGGCGGCGATGCGTTACAGGCTGCGGCCACTAAGACGGTGGCGCCGACGGCTGAAAAGGAGCGCATCTATGGCCGCTTCAGCACGGGTGCCGAGATCTATTACGGCACGCTTAACAAGTCCGGCGGCGTCAGCCTGGCGACGCGCTTCGCGACGCTGCCGTCACACAAGGGCACGCCGCTGACAGCGACGCTGACGCTGAACCCCCTCATGGGAAGCATCGGCGCGAGCTACGCCGTGGTGGCGGGCCGACACTGCAGCCTGGCGACACGCATGGAGTTCAATGTCTTTAGCTACGAGAGCGCGTGGGCTGTGGGCATGGAGCTCTGGCGGAAGCCGTTCACTCGGCCTGCGGGCGGGTCGGGGACAGGAGTGACAGGGGACGGTCCCGCACCGAGCAGAGAGCGCAGTTTCCGGGCCAAAATGGAGTGGCGGCTGGACGACGACTGGCCGGGGGCGTCGACAACGGTGGTACCCGCGTTGGAAGCCGCAGCAGAAGGTGAGGGAAAGGACCGCGAGGGGCCTGCCGAGGAGGAGTACGCCGGCGTGCTGAAGGCTCGCATGGACCAGAACCTGCGTATAGGGCTTCTATGGGAGGGCAGGATCAAGTCACTGCTGTTCAGCCTGGGTAGCGGGATAGACTTGCGCTACTTGGACAAGCCGTTCCGCACGTTGGGTCTGGAAATCCAATTTTCTTCATAAGTATGAGGAACGAGGCATAAACGAAAATATGGCACGGGAAAATAAGAGGGGGCATGTCTTGCACTGCGCAGCTGCTGCAGTGTACTATGCGGCCGTCATAACTGCGACGCATGTTTCTGCAGAAAGACTTGGCCGCTGACGCACGGTCGCGAAGACGGCCTGCTCTGCTGACAGCAGAAAGTGAACGAAATACATGAGCTTGGCCCTCGGTACTCGTCGTCGAGGAAGCACGCCCCTAGGAGTTCTGGGGTAAGCATGTCTCGGATGACACCTAGTGCAGCAGTGCAATGTGACCAGCGAGACACACCCTTCTCTGGTCTTCAGCTGAAAGCTCCGGGCTGCCAGAGTAGGCAGACACGAAACTTCAGAGGCTGTTGTCCGAGCGCCATGCATGCATCGGACGCGGCATTTGTGGGCTTGGACAGGATCTCGACCAGCCGTGCCTTGGTTGTTTTGCTTCAAACTATTGTATGCATGCACTGCTCCCCCCCTTCGATTTTCCTACCTGTCATTTTTATGACAAACAAAGAAACAGGGAACACTTCCCCATCGAAGTACATTTAATATCTTTGGGCTTTACTGTCAAGCAGCATGTGTAGCGATACTTTCACTCCCTTTATGGTTCGAGCGTGTATTCCACCGCTGTGAGGGTATAGGGACGGACCAATGAGCAGCAAACGCTTTTCTCCGAGAATGGGAATCTGGAACGAACTAGCCACGAGGCTGTAACTTCTTTCGTACGATAATAGATGGAGGTATAATTGCGTAGCTGGCTAGCAAAATGGATAAGGGAAAAATAAAACCATAATGATAAAAATATGCGCGCACCTTGATGGACTTGCTATGAGGTTGTCCGCGGGCTATTGCCTCGTTAGCTGCGACATGGGAACCTTGATGGGTAGTTGGACTCAGTGTGATTGGTCGGTCGGTTATTCTAGCTTCTAGGGGCGTGCAGTCGGGGGTGTGTGTGAGCGCGCCTGTGGCTGAAATAGCCCAATCCCGGCCTCATGCTCCCAGCCGAACTCCGCACTTCACTTGGCTCTCGCATATATTTTCTTACGTCAAAATAATTATCTGAAGAGGCAGAGGGCATTGCAATATGCGGGACGGAAAGTGAGGTTGCGCTGAAAGACCGAGAGAAGAATGCTTATTTCGACACGATATGATTCGAGGGTGCTCCGTTCGCCGTTTAATGACGTGGTGTAACCCTCCACGGGTGCATTCATAATTTTGGGTTCCAGGGCATGTAAGGCTTGGCTCCGGACGGCGCAAAAAAAAAAAAAAAAAAAAATTGGTAAAAAGAGTCCCGGCCCGTCGAATATTTTTTTTTAGGCTTTGTGTTCTGGCTGGCACACTAGAAGGCTTCGATAGCCCCCAAATTTGCAAACAAACGCCTGCTATTGGTGGGTGCAGGCTTTGGTACCGTATCCGGTCGGACGAAGGTTCATTGTTGTCTGAACTGCTGGCCAAATGTATACAGAGTAGAAATATATACTGTGAAGGGGGATAGAGAAGTATAGCAAACAAAAATTATAGATGCAATATGTAAAAACCTTATGAAGCGAACATATTTTTTCTTCGTCTTCTTTAAAGGTGCCTGGGACCTTCAAGCATTTGCAAGATTTTCTAAGCCTAGCCATCAAGGTTCTCGTAGTATGTACACTACTACTGACCAACACTGGCTCGATCCTTGTTATCCTCGAGTGACTGCTTTCGGCAGTCTTTCCCAATCTTTTGTGTATTCTTTTCGCACCCGCACAGTCCGTTACTCTTCACTCCGGGCTCCGATCAAAGCACTTTCTCGAGAGCTCTCTTCTCTTCTCAGTATTCCTTACACGTATCTGATTGCTGTGTCTGGCCAGATTTTTTATTATCATTTTCCTTTGCCCGCGTGCTACCGCTAATCCTTGCTCACCAGACGTCGACCCGCGCTGAGGCCCTCGACGCACACCCCTCCTCGATTATTGTTTGCCTTGCATTATCCGAGTGGGTGGGTGAACATCCTTGGTAGTGTGCTCTTGCGACAGTATCACTTACACCGTCTCATTTTTGGCACACGGACCGTAGCACCCAGCTCTGCGCTCTGGATACGTGGTTGAGCCTCACTCAGAACCCTGGTCCGCGAGGTGTAACCATATTGCTACGCAGGCTTAGCCGTACCGACCATAACCGTCGTTATCAAGTCCAGACTTTCGATAAATAGGATTGCAACCAAGCGCAAGCGCATGCAAGCAGTCTCTCGCTCTATTCGGCCACCCCTGCAAGCCACTCTCCGTCTTGGCATATCGCGCATCGTGCGTCACGGTTTGACCGAAACAACAATATTTCCGACTATCGCCAAGCCTGCCCGGCATCGTTGAGCCGAGAACCCACTCGTGCTGCTATTTTCACAGGCCATCCATCGTTTGCCGCGTGCGTGCGTTGCGAAAAACGTTTTCCTTCTTCCCGTCCCCATCCGCCTACTCGGTGGACCTCACAATTGGTGTGGCCATCAGGGTCCTCGTGCTGAAAAAGCCCGTCAGCCTGCCCGCTTATCGCCTCAAATACCCACCCCGATCCAGTCCGTATCATCCGAGATATAACTGTGGTCTTCACCCGTTTCCTCCTCGGTAGACCTCTCTGCCTCTCAAAGGACCAGACCTGATCACCGAAACGGCCGTACCACACAACGTCACCATGGCCGACGAAGAGGTTCCCAACTGCAACGGCGAGGCCGTGGACGACAGCCGTCGAGGTCTCCGCATCGCCTCCATCTTCATCATCCTGGTCGCCTCCATCATCGGCTCTCTCGCCCCTGTCCTGCTTGCCCGCCAGACACGCATGCACGTGCCTAAATTCACCTTCTTCATCTGCAAGTATGTCGGAACTGGTGTTATCGTCGCCACCGCTTGGATGCATCTTCTCGACCCCGCCATCGACAACTTCGACGACGCATGCGTCAAGGCGCGTGTCCCCAAGTACCCTTGGGCTCTCGCCATTAGTCTCATGACTGTCATGACCATGTTTCTCGTCGAGCTTGTCGTTACTAGCTTCCAGAAGGATGAAGATCACAACAGCGGTCACGCCTCTGACAGCGAGACGCCCTCGCTCGACGGAATTGCTAAGGGTCGTTCCGACAAGGCGGGAGGCATCTCCGAAGACTGCCCGCATGGCCCAGATCTGGAGCAGGCTGCTGGAATCAATCCCAAGAGTATTCCTGGCCGCCCTGACGACGTCAGCTACCCACCCGGTGGTCAGGACCATCTCGCCCACGCCCGCACGCACAGGGAGGGTGAAGGCGGCGTCGCCGGCCAGCTCACTGCCATCTTCATCCTCGAGTTCGGTGTCATCTTTCACAGCGTCTTTGTCGGACTCACTCTCGGCACGACTGACAACCTCATCGTTCTCCTCATCGTCCTCGTCTTCCATCAGATGTTCGAGGGTCTCGGTCTCGGATCTCGCCTGGCCACAGCTCCGTGGCCCGCGACGAAGAGGTGGCTTCCCTACGTTCTCGCGCTCGGCTTCTCGCTCTCTACTCCCGTTGGCATTGCCGCTGGCATGGGTGCCAAGCCTGCCAACGCCACAGATCAAAAGCTTACTAACGGTATCTTTGATGCCATCAGTGCCGGCATTCTCATGTATACTGGTCTCGTCGAACTGCTTGCTCACGAATTCATGTTCAACCCTCACATGCGCCGCGCCCCGCTGAAGACTCAGCTCTTTGGCTTTGGCTGCATCGCTTTCGGAGCTGGCATTATGGCTGTGCTGGCCAAGTGGGCGTAAGTCACACTGGCATGAGCCTGATCGCCTTTGAAAACAGTTTAGCACGAGCATCGATGTATGTGATATATAATATTCGAGAATTATTGTTTGGGCACTCAAAATGATACCACGGATTGAGATAGGGATTACGAACTTTTGAAGGGAGCACACTCCTTTTTTTTTTAGGTAGTAATGAATGAGAATGACTTTGTTCGAAACTCAATGTACAAGTATAGTTGGATCATTTTGAAAAAGCATTTGCAAGTCGCGTAGAATGCTGTTTACTGCGACGTAACGATCAGACGTATTTGAAAGCCCTGGTCAATCATTTGACGTCAGGGGAGAATAGAGATACCAGGCCGCTCTACGACCGGACCCATTTAAAACGGCACAGTGTAAAATACCGTGTAGATGAGCGCCGCACTGTCCCAAGCAGCCGCATTACCCCCACATACCCTAGTTTCTCGCTAGGGCCACAAACCCTAGGTCTGTCTGACTGAGAAAATTATGGCTCATCCTCAAACTCACTTTGTGCCTCTGTACCCGGTCAACTACGTTCACTATACCAACCTCATTTTCCCGAGACTTCTTCTCTGTAAACCACCGACAAAATGGCTGGCGGCGTCACTGTTCGCGATGTTGATGTAGGTAGAACCTCAGTACCCTGATTCGCTGTCTCTTGCAGACTTGTCTGCAGCAAGAGACGCGAATCACAAACAACTCCCTCGCTACTGCGCAATCGCGGTACCTCGATCATTCGAACATGAACCGACCCAAATATCGAATTCGAATATTTATGCGCATGACGAATCGATCCATCGAACGCGAACAGGCAGGAGACGGAACTCGGAACACATGGCACTGATGTGGGAAAGGCTAAGCTGGCGAGCTTGTCTATGGAGAGCTTTGACAATGCGCTCAACGCTCGCTTATTGGCTCTCCATCAGTCGCACATGATTCCTGATGTCCCACCGCTCCTTGTTCAACATCAATGTCCTGGAGCGGACTGCCACTCGCCCCTCAGGCGCGTCTTGAGATGTAGAGTCGTTCAACACACGATATCACATGTGCACATGTTCAAAAAAAATTTGAGGAGCAGGCGCGAGGGAGTCGCAAGACTTCTGAAGACGGAATAATTGCTAATGGGTATTCTCTTTTTCCCCGTGCAGGCGCAAAAATTCATCGAATCCTATGCTGCTTTCCTGAAGCGTCAGGGCAAGCTCCCCATCCCTGGTACGTCTCTCTTTGTTTTACTTGTCGTATGTGGTAGGAAAGTCGTCGCTGACCAGTGAGTTCTTCCCTCGCGCAGGCTGGGTTGACACCGTCAAGACCGGACCCTCCAAGGAGCTCCCTCCCCAGGACATTGACTGGTTCTACGTCCGCGCCGCCTCGGTCGCCCGCCACGTCTACCTCCGCAAGACCGTCGGCGTCGGCCGTCTGCGCAAGGTCCACGGCACTGCCAAGAACCGTGGCGCCCGCCCCTCCAAGCACGTCGACGCCTCTGGCTCGGTCGACCGCAAGGTCATGCAGGCTCTCGAGAAGATCGGTGTTCTGGAGCAGGACGAGGAGAAGGGCGGCCGCCGCATCACCCAGGCTGGGCAGCGTGATTTGGACCGTATCGCCCAGACCACTGCTGAGGATGAGGACGAGGATGAGGATGACGAGTAAGGGAACTTTGAGGCACAGACACATTAATCAAATAAGATGTGGACTCTCTCACTTGAAGCAAACCTGACACGGCATTTTTTTCTCTTATCTCTGGGTTGGTCCGTACTTGGAATTTGGGCGTATAAAAGGTCATGGCTGTTTATTTCGGCATGTTTTATGAATACATTTTCCTCTTCTGACAATGGACCATCTCAATTCCGTCGCTTAGCCAAAGACCTGCCATCTTTATCAATATTGTAAGATTAGCAGGCTATGAAATGATGCCCACATGATGGATTTTAAGCTGCGCCTGAGCGTTGCTTCCTACATATCATATTGATAGCTGTGAGACTGCTATTCTCTCCACATGAAGAGACCCTTGTCATACAGCCCAGTGATGAGGCCGAAGCCGTGCTTGGAGTCGAACAAGGCCGTGGTGCTGGATCCGTACTCGGAGCCGACGTAGAGGTCGCGCAAGCCTTCCTCCTCGTTCCACTGCGCCACCCACGACAGGCCCTTCATATCCCTACACATGTCACGCTCCGCCTGCGTCGCCACGGCGAGTCGCTCTGGGAAGTTGCACACGTGACGGCTGTTGGCAAGCGCCCCGATAGACGGCGCGTGCGGATGTCCCGCAATCAGCAGGGTTCTCCTCGCGCCGCCGTCCTTGTCCTCCCTGACGCTGAGGTTGTCCGGCAAGAACGGGACGACGATGCGCTTCCTCAGCGTGAGCGAGGCGGCATCCGCCCGCGCGACGCGGTACAGGTGCACGCTGGCGGCGCTGGTGGCGGAAACGGCGAGCGTAGCGACGGAGCCGTCGTCGCCGCCGTCCGGGGGCAGCAGCGCGAGCCCGTTGGCAAAGGGCAGGCGGGCGGCGAGGCGCACGTCGCGGAGGGCGAAGTCGCGCGGGTCGAGCGCGACGTGAACGACGGAGGCGAGGGCGGGCGCGAGGAAGGTCTCGAGCTTGGAGAGCAGCGGGTACCGGCGCCAGGGGAAACAGTGGTCATTGGTGACGTACATCTCGTAGGAGGGGAGGGAGGAGTCGCCGCTGCCGCTGCGGGGCAGGACCTGAATGGCGTTGGGGGCGTGGAGGAGCGGGTGGGTGAGGGTGCGTAGGTGCGTGGCCGTGAGGGCGTCGAGGTCGAGGCGGAAGAGCTCGATGCGCGGGCCGGCGGCGGCGTGGTTGACGACGAGAAGGAGCGAGGCGGAGGGGTCGTGGTCGATGCCTACGGGGCGCAGGTCGGAGGCGTTGGGGAGGCCGACGACGCGGACGGGCGTGAGGGTCCCCGCGCCGGGCCCTTCGGCGGCGTAGTTGTAGGCGACGATTTCGGCGGGCGGGAGGGGCCCGGAGACGTTGATGCCCTGTGAGTCGTCGGGGGTTCAGGATGGGATACAGAGGAGGTAGTGGTGGTGGTGTAGCAAAGACGTACCATGACGGTGTTCCACCTCTCGCGACCGGCATCGCAGGCGGCTATGGCGAGCTGGCGGTCCTCGACGAGCACGGCATCTTCGCAGCTGCGCAGGCGGTCGGCGAACTTGACTTGGTAGTCGCGAAAGGTGTTGACGTGGGCGAGGCGGGCTGGGGTGTTGACGATGAAGGTGCGCAGGGTGGGTGCGCGGGAGTAGAGGAAGGCTGCCACCAGGGCGACCAATACTGTGAGCTGGCCGGGTCAGAGGGAATGAATTTTTCTTTTGTGGTGATTGGGGGGTTTCGGTGTATGTAGGATAGCAAGGTGATAGGACTGACAAATATCGATCTCACGGCCATGATTCTTTTTTTTTTTTTGGGGGGGGGGGGGGGGGGGGGGG
>JAFEME010000335.1:0-32152 GCA_018831755.1 Niveomyces coronatus
GGCGGGGGGGGGGGGGCAGGGGGCTCAAGAGGGTCTAAGCTAGCATAGACCAAAGACATTGAAGAAGAAATAGAAACCTGGGGAAGCGGGATATATCGGTTAGTCGACGGCAGTGCTCTAAGCTCGGGAGGTTGTCTAGGGTTGGGTTAGAGGCCCGACTTGGGCATCAAGGTGGATGATTGTCAGTCGTTGCATCTATACTTGCCGGTGACGCGACAAGACATCATTTTGAAGATCCTTCTGGGCCTAGTACGCAATCGCGTCGTCTAGACAGATACCGTCAGAACAAGTTTCAGTGGCCGGTCTATCGTTCTGACAGGCAAGTACAAGCTGGTGCTTTCTCTGATACCCGGTCCCCCGGCCGTGGAATCATAAGACGAAGAGCTTATGCTTTCCGACAGGCAGAGCGCTGTCCCTCGCTGCTAATCATATGACGCGGGATAATGACCAACACAAGCCACAGACGATGAACAGGCCGTTTATTGTCTCGGGTGAATGTCCCTGGTGAGAAGTCTCTCGATTGTGTCATGAGACGTGTCTCGAGCCTGCAGGAGCACTGACGGGCCCCTTGCTTCTTTCGAAACATGACACCTCGTAGACGTGTCTCGCCGCGGGGTTCATTTCACGGCCCGCCGGATCATGAGCCGGGCGAGAGCTGTCTGAGGTGCGGTGCCTGAAATGGGTGATGGGCAGGCTCTTTTTGACGGCACCCCTCGTCGGCTCTTTGGTGACGGGGCGGATGTTTGTGTATAATTGTATTTGCATGTATTAAGTGGGTACTTCGTAGAAACTACTTGTTTTCTGTATCGAGTGTAAAGCAGCTTCGGTCCGAGTCCGCAGCGAGGAAGACGATTGATTCTGTGCTTGCCACAAGCCGTCTTGTCCAGGAACCTGCTCGAGACTCGTGATGTCAAGACGCAACTCGGGCGACCGGCGAATGTCATGGCCATTGCCATTCAAGAGAAATCAAGAATCAGTGTAAGGCTCTTCTCTTATTGGCTTCAGCAGCCAAGATTTGTTCACGCTGTCGTCGTGTTACAAACGCGGTGGGACTAGAGAACATGGCGCAACCACCATCCGAAGCTCGGAGGACGTCCCCCCTCGCCGGCCGAGATGGATGCCTCTGAATGTTTATCCGGATATAATAAGCAATTTTCTTCAAGTCGGTGTCAGACGTCTCTCGTCAGACTCATCATATATGGTAGACGGAGTCTTCATTGCTCTGCTGACACTGGTCCTGTGACCCCTCGACTTCTGGTCCCTGACTAAGCAACCACTGTCCTTGTTGTGCTTCCCCTTCCAACCTGACGTGCAGCAGTCAATCTGTTCACGTCTACTAGTTTAGGAGACTACTGTGCCGAATCTCACAAGTGTACAGTAACGTACCTTTCCGCCTTTTTCTCATGTCCCGATTTTAATTTTTTCCTCATCTGATCAGCCAGAGACAGTGTTTCAGCCACGTCGGCTCCCAATGTCATGACCGCCATTTCGTCTCGGCAAGAGGGGCTGCTCAGCCTACCCTGTACCACATCAAGCCAAAAATGTTCCCAAATACGTGTCTGCAGCAGCAAGAAAAAAGAAAAACAATCTCACGTGGGTGGTGTTGCAGATTCATGACATGGAATCAAAGGAGCAATGTGCATTGTGCTATACGTGTCTTGCCAGTCTTGCTTTGTTTCTTACCATTTTACATTACTCCCCCTTCGCACTACCTATGGCGGCTGCCCTAGGCTTCTGCCTATTCATGTCTTCGTACAGCGTCATCACCACTGCCGCATAGATGAGGTGCACAAAGCACAAGAAGAACCTCAAAGAGCTTTCTTCATCAAAACCAAATCAAATCAAATAAAATAAAATAAAATAAAATAAACACAAAGCACAACTTTGCGAGTGCTGCCCACGTGTATACCAGCGCCGAACATGTACCCAGTCAGCTGTTCGAAAGGGCGCATCCCAAGAAACATGCAATAGCCTCTCTCTTTAAACCTGTACAGGTACAGTACATACCCCACGGCTGACCACCTGGGCTGCGGGGGGGTTTCAACGTGCGTGTCAAGCGCGTCTTTTTTTTACCTGTTTCGATTCTTTTGGGTTTATTTTTAAAAGAAATTGAACTTGATCATTCCTTTATTGCTCCATTTTCCTGGCCCGTCGGCATTTGCACAGGATGATCAACACCAAATCGGACGGCACCGAAAGGTGAGGGGAACCGGATGACCTTTTCATCCCTGGGGAAGGTCACGGAGGGTTTTATTTTGATTTTTTTCCCTCCTCGATATTAGTGCCTGTTCAGACGAATCAACTATCGAGAAAGTTCACCCCTCCTCCTTTCAGGATTGTCATTGTGTGTGTGTGTGTGTGTGTGTGGCATTGGGGGTGGACAGGTGGCTTTCAGTCCCGGGCGCTTAAAAGTCTTTTTAAAATCAGGTCTACCGTCGTCATGTCTGCTCTCATCCAAGAAAGGAAGTCGACTAGTAGTCATCTAGCTCTTCCCGATTTCCCTCACGTGTGTATACGCATCCACTGATCTATTGCTTGACTTGCTTTCGTACTATACACGTGGGGAATGGGACGGTGCAGAAGCTGGCAGTCTTTGTAAGATGGCTATAAAAAACAATAGAAAAGAGGCTGTCATATCTCACCTCGAATTGGCTACAATAGGAGAAAAGAGGGGTAGCGACAAGGCTCAGCAACAACACGCGTGAAAGTGAGGCGACGACTGGCAATCAGAGCAGCAGCAACAAGCAGATCTACGAGGGTGGTGAGTGTCGCAGCATCAACTCTGCCGACAACTTCAACAGAGCCCAACCGATGCCCATTTCATCTTCGAAGCCTTTCAAGACCTAGTCACTGTCAACGCAAATCAAGTCATCCGGCGTATACGTGGTCTGCCATGGCTAAATCACTAGTCAGTTTGCTTTCCCTTCAGCTTCTTACAGCCCCCTCCACACACTCTTTGATCGTTGGGTCTGGCGAGTAATGGACTACGACGCAAACGACTGGCCCGTTAGGATGTAGACTACAGTAGCCCCTTTGCTGCGACGTAGCATTACTCTCGTCATGTCGGTGCGCCGTAATGTTTTTATTTTCGCGCCCAGAGAGAAAGTGAAAGGGTGGCCAATCTCGGTCAAGTGCATGTGTGTGTGTGTGTGTGTGTGTATGTGTGATTCAGGTTCCGTAGCAATCAAGTCTGATAGCTTGGGTAGCAGCAGCATCATACATCCCACCCATCCATCCATCCTACCTGTGAGCGCAGTCCCGTGCCACGGCTGGTGTGCCTCGATATATCCTCGAGATGCCCGATGCGTGCGCGTGAAGGACGCACCGCCGATGCATTTCTGGACATACTTACAGCGGCTGTCCGGCCCGACATGAAATTCACTGCACCATCAGCCGTTGATGGGCTCATCACCGTGCCGTAGTCGGATATCCACACCATGGTTCGAAGGCAAGGCGATTGCAGAGCAGCAGACGCGCCAAAATGGTTCGTAGCATCTGCATGCAACACTGGGATGCAGAACGGCCAATCATTTAGCAGCGGGCGTCTTTGATGGGAGTTTGGTCAGCTGGGTTGTATCTCTTTGCCCGCACGTTTTCTCTCGTCTTTCTAGGTTGAGAGAGCGACGATGCATGGCGGCCGCTGATGTAGACCGTGATGCAACGAATCAAAGGACGGCAAAAAAAAAAATCATCAAATAAAACCATGGAGGACATATTCAAAGCTATTGCCTCCTTGGCAGCATGCACCGCACGGCATCAGCATTGGTTTCATGTTGTGATTTTCCGGGACTGGCAGCACGAATGTCTCGACAGCTGGCCAGGACGACGACGCAAACCCCGCACCAGGACAGAGGACAGAAGAGACCGTGCCGGGCGAGGTCGACGTCCAGACGCCAATAAATGAATGGTGATATGAGGCCAAGTTGCCGGGCAATGTCGTGGCAGATGACGGGTCATAAAGTGATGTGTATAGAAAAGGACGAAGCGTTTTGGCCCTGCAGACCACGGCCCACGGCCCTACCAATCAATGCGTGAGAGGTACCTACATTGCTAGCGGTGCATAGATTAGTACTAGTAGTACATGCAGTACAGTACACCCGTACTGGACAGCATGCAATGCATCTGCAGCTGTCGGGGTCGTGGACAGGGGAAATGGTTGGACGTCAGTGGTGCCCGCACCTTGACCTCTAACGGCATCCAGCATTGGACACCACTCATCATGCAAGCCACGACAAAGCCATCTCTCCTGCTCTACAAATTACAGGTACAAGGCATTGACCTCCTCTTCCCCGTCGGCTAAAGCCTGTAGATGATGCGATTTTCCCTGGCCGGCCGCAGCAGCAAATCGTCCCTTTGCCTCATTCCAGCTCCCAGCGGTTCCGAGGTATACTCCTCAATCTCGACGGGATTCAACTATTGACGTTGGCAAACCCCGTCTCCTCGCCCCTCGTCGTCAGCTGCTGCGCCAGCCAAGTTCCATTCTCCTATGCCCATCTCATGTCTACCTGTTGTATGTATTATACACAGCCACAAGACTCCAGTGCCGCAAGTAAAAACTACCTCTGGGTACAGTACTAGCACAGATACCGACGAGGCCGCCCGTCCTCAGCCGTCCCTGCCCCCAGAGCTTCACCGCTTGTCAGGAAGCTCTCTCCCCCCCCCTCCCCCGCTTTCTACTAGGGTGCGCATCGATACGTATGCAGGCCGATGGATCAAGATGGGCAAGCGAGGGGATTTCCGACGATGGTCGTCCGGGGGACCAGTGGCAAGGGGAACCAGGTCGGCCGGCAGGGCGAAGCTGTCAGGTTTGTCAATAGCGAGAGAAAACAAAGACAGGCAGGCGCAGATGGTAAACGTTTCTCGCCAAAGGCCTCTGTGAGCTATTTTGTTCGAGAGAGGCCTCTCGTAATGGCCATATGGTCGAAAAGTTGGGGCTCGCAATCCTCATTTGCTCGAGTGCCACCGACGAAAAGAGAAGCGAACCCCTCTTTTGTGAACCCCAACCATCTGCCAATCATCGACACGGGTGATGCAGCGATCGCTGAGGGGAGCCACGGAGGATTGCAGCCCGTACCTGCAACTGAGGTCGTTTTTAGCAGGCGCTAAAAGCGGTCATCCACCCGCTGTAAGCCACTATTGTCCGACCACGCGGGGCCCGACACCAGCGCATCAACGGGCATGTCGACCGCTGAATGGTGCCACATCAGCTGTTCCCGAGGCCAGCCCGCCCACCTGCCCGCCTGGCCTCTCTGGAATCGGCATCGCCTTGGCCTGGGGCAAGACTGCCACCAAGAGGTTTCGGGACATTGCTTTGCATTCGCGGGACGCTTCCCTCTCGCCAATGCTGCGCATGGGCGGCATCGAGTCAATCAATTGCTTGGCAGCGGAAAGCCCGAATGGGTCAAGATCCGGGACAAGAAAGGCTCGTCAGCTAGCCAGCCAGCCCGTCATGTGCTTTTTGTCGTCAAACCGCATTCCAGGCTCGGTACATACATGTTTCGCCTGCGCCGACCAAACTAGCGAGCAGCGAACGCACTATCAGAACGCGCGGGGGGCGACAGGCCAACAAACAACACACAAGGACGAGGGAGTTTGCATAGGAGCATCGCTCTAGCGGTTAGCTACTTGTCACGTACCCGTGAGTTGCTGCTTGCGCTGCACCGAAGCTGGATACGCCGCTACCTACCAATGAAAATGATACCAGCCTGTAGTTTGACGTCGCAACCTGCTACGCATGCTACTCTTATTGATGGGCAAAATCGTCCCATTCGTCAGTCCCTCGGCTTCGAGGAGGGGAGCTAGAGGACTGAAGCGAAAAAAGTGGCGTTAATGGACGGCAACAACAGCGTGATTCAACGACCATGTCGAATGAGACACGACGATGCCAGTCACCATACCACACCACCTACACACCCACCATGACAGCAGGATAGAGCCAGAAGAGTCATGTCCTGTCGCTGGTCATCCATTCCATTGGCCCTCCGGACGATTGCATATTATGTACATCAAAAAGCAGCCCCCGTGTTACTGTGCTGGCAAGCACATCCGCTGACACATCTCAGCCGCTAGCTGAGTCGTGGATGGTTTGCACGGCGAGTATTTCATCTCATAGGTCATTGCAAGGATTACTGTGTCAACGTATCAAGAGTATCAAGACGAAAGAATGGAAAAGAAAAGATTGCTGGTTGCTGGTGGCAAATAATCCGATCAGCTCGCAGATATGCATCTCCAGACTCCCCCCCCCCTTTTGATGAGCGAGCCGTACCGGGCCGTGGCGTTGGAGGCTTCTAAAAGGTGCTAGAAGGAAAAAAAAAATAGAATGGAAGGGGCAAACTTTGTACCTGTATCTGCAATCAACAGGTACAGCAGGTCCCGGGACTCCCCCCCTCCATAGGCTACTTCGTTGTAGAGCGCAGGAGCCGTAGGAACGGTCGGTTCTCGAAAAATACCGTCAACTGCCAAGCACGTGCTCCACAAATCGATCAGAAGGTTCCAATGTACCGCAGCGCTATACCACCTTTGCGCAAAGTACCTGGTCGTCATGCAACGCGTGGTGCCCTGGGTGTTAGGTGACAACCAGCCGCTGCAGCTTAGAAGGGAGTGGGAAGCTCCGGCTACAGCGGACCGGCCCATTTTGCTATCCCTCCTTGTGTACTACCATGTATAGGTGTACATGTACCTAGGTACCTACCTGCTAAAAAAGTATCTCGTGAGCCCACAACCATGCGCTGTTGCTATTGGATCACCAAGCACACCCACCCACACACTCTCGCCCACCATGGCGCACCACTAGGGAAAACTGCTCGGGATGTTCTGGGCTTTCAAGAGGACGAATAAGAAAAAAGAGAGGCAAAAAAAAAAAAAAAGAAAAAAGGTACAACTACAATGCACCCCACTTTCGCCGCCCACTCCGGTGCATCTGCAAAGAGGTACTTGCATGGCTGGCTGCAAGCACAACGCCAACGCAGGCTGGCTGGCTGGCGCGCTGCATTACCCTTCCACCCTTTCCACCCCCTCCTCCATCAGTCAGTCTTTGTCCCCTCGTACCTCGTTGTACTCCTTGTACCTCTCCCCTCCGCAGAACCTTAGCCACTACCTCCTACTACTAACTACCTACTACCTACCAGCCCGTAAAACCCGCCTGGCGAAATCGCCCGTGACGTCCATCATTCCCCCAGTCAAACACCGCCTGCGCCGCTTCGCATTTGCGTGTATTCTCGCTGCCGCTGCCGTGCCACCTGCGGGACTGTAGTACATCTTCACCGCACCACCCGCCCTCTTCCTCCTCTGCATCTTCTCTCATTCTTCTCAATCTGCCCAATCACTCCCTCAGACATTTTGTGTGTTTGAGCAGCCAATTCTATCCATCATCGTGTCATTTTCCCTTCTCAACTGTTCTTCATTGTTTCTTCTCATTCAGAGTCAAGTCAAATTACAACCATTTTAATCTTGCTTTGATTGTCCTTGAATTCCATCCTTGTCTTACAACCCTGCTTCCCTCAATCGTCATTCGTCCTTGCTTCCACGGATTTCGTTGTATTATTGCCACTTCACGTCCCTCATGACCCTTTTGTTGTTGTTTGCGCCACTCTAGCCTGTACGCCAATCGACTTCATCTCGCCAAACTCTGTTTCGTCACTCGCCACCTGTCACTTGTTCGACTCTTGTCCACCAGCTCACAACAATTGCACAACGTCGGACAAACCAAGACACGCACTCGCCACGCATCCTTCCATACGACATTTCATGCAACTCGCCTTACCTCTCTCCTCTTCGTCATCTGCTCAATCTCCATCAAGTCACCGTTCAATCGCTGCCACTCTCGACCTGACGCCTCCACTCTACCCGTCCGAACATGGCTCCCTTACCGCCAGACCCCTACAAGATTCTGGGTATATCGAAAGACGCTCAGATACCCGAGATCCGATCGTCCTATCGAAAGCTTGTTCTCAAGTGCCATCCCGACAAGGTGCAGGACCCCAAGCTAAAGGAAGAGAAGCAGCATGAGTTTCAGCGTGTGCAGCAGGCCTACGAACTGCTCTCCGACGATGCCGAGCGTCAACAATACGATGATAGAGTCACGCTGGAGGATCTTCGACGCCAGATGAAGGAGAAGGCCCACGTCTCGAGTCCCAAGCCGGCGCCAAAACGCTCTACCGAATTTGAGATCCGCACGCCGGACATGCGGCCGTCCGCCCCGAGAGGCCCGCCCTCATCCGCCAAGGTTTATTTTACTCCCGTCTACGAAGAGGACTACATTGGCCAGGCCACTCATTTCTTCGAGGCCAAGGGCCGTTCCTCGAAACGCGATGCCGGCCTCCCGGAAAGACCGTCAAAACGTGAAGTCGAACGCGAACGCGAGCGGGAAAAGGACAAGGACCGCGAGCGCCGCCGCAGAGACGACGACAAGCGTGCCGCCAAACTCGAGAAGGAAGCCCTCCGGGCCGAGCAGAAACGTCAGGAGAAGCAGCGTGACAAGGATATCAAACGTGGGCACGAGGAAAAAACTCGCCAACGTTTTGCCAAAGTTTCTGTTGAGACATACGAGGACGAGGTACCCAGGTCGGAGCGTAAACGTTCCACCAAGAAACATGACGACAAAGGCGGGCGAACCTCGCCGAGAGAGGAGAAGCTAGCGGCGTCATCTCGCCCGGTAGCCAGCCGCTTCTACTCGAGCACAGATCGCGCTGCGTACGATCGTGCACACTCGTACGTCGAGGCCACGCGTGTCCCGCCCAGCGCTGGCCTGCACCGGTCAAATACCTATTCTGCACGTCCAGTCTACCCACCAGCCGCTCCCTCGCCGCCCCCTTCTTCCAAGAACGCCTTTGTTTCCGAGGAGACTGACTCCGACGAGCATGTGCGGAGGTCGGCGGCGCCATCGCGACGTGGCTCTGGAGACGGCTCCAGGCTCTCGCGTGAGCACTCGTCTTATCGCAAGTCGTCAATCGAGGTGCTAGAGGATGACATTCAGGTCAATACCTCGCCTGCCGCTCGCCACATGTCGTCGTCGTTTGGTCGGTCAGCCGCCCAAGCGCCCCTCAACGTTGGATCTCCGCCACGATATCAGCTGCCACGCCAAAATTCAATGCCGCAGCCCAACTTTTCCCGACCGCCACATGGGATATCCCGCGCGCACACAGTTGGCATCTCAGGAGACTCGCCAATACCTCGAGGCCGAGACCGATCTCGCATGCAAGCACAGGTCGAGTCGTCTGACTCGGACGACGACTATGACCGCCGGGAGCGAAGATATCGCACCAGCCGCAGAACACAGTCCCCCGAGCCGATGCCACGAGAACATGCGGCGCGCTACGAAATGGAAGGCAGCCGCAGATCCCGGCGGAGTCCCTATGCGGACGCCAACGTCGCCCACGCTCACTACATTCATCCGCACCATGTTTCAGAATCTCGCATGCCTGCTCCTCACCGAGAGGTAGTCTATGGATCGGTGCCGTCAAACTCGCGCTACGGCAAGGTAGAGACGTCTCCGTTTGGTGATGTCCACTATAGCAATCATTACGGCTACCGCGAAGCCGTCCCCGTCCGAGTGCCGGGTTAGCCGTCTTGTGCTGCGTCGACTTCCAGTACACTGCATCATCATGCTGTCGGGCACTCTATTTTCTCGCTATTTCACGATGCCATTTTTGTCTTTGACTTGCATTATGGTTCCACGCAAATCAAATCTGTGTGGGAGGTGTGTATGTGGAGGAATCTGACTTGGATATATCTAGCAAGCACATTTTTTGTGCTCAAGAGCATTTTGGAAGGAGTTGCTATAATGTTTTCTCGTTTTATCGCAGAGTATTTTTGCACATTTGGTTGGCAGTCACGTTGCTTGGTTTGCCAGGATCTTTTTTCACGACGGGGTTCTGTTCTTCTTTTCACGTTTCGCTTGCCGCTTTTTCCGGAGAGCACGCAATATTACGTGCGAAAGGGAGTTTTCCTGAGTTGGCGAACAACGATGATGGCAATTGCTGGAGAGCTCTACGCGGAATTTTTATTGGCAAGACGAATAAAGTATGCCTCTCAAGCCGTCATGGTTGCTGCTCTCCTGGTGGCATGACACATTTGTGTGATGGCAGTAGTGACGCGTATTGCTAGCAGCGTTTTATGATGTAGTACAAGACGACAATATAACGACGTGACGATGACTGCTGGCCTGAATTCATTCCCATGTGATGGCTACTACAGGCACGACGGTGCTCCTTTATCAGCGGCGCGCGTTTGTGACGCCCGTTGTGGTTGCCACTGCGAGTGGTATTGGCCTCAAGGTGAGTCGTCGCCGAGTTTGGAAACGAGGGCGTACTGCTGCCTTGTCACATTACGCTGTCTAGATCAACCGACGTCATATAGCAGGCAGCATTGATGTCTGTGTGCAACTTGTTGTCATGAAATGTGCAGAGACGGTGACGCGGGTCTGGTAAAGGAAAGTAGGAGAGAGGATGAGGCGCGGGCCGGTGCGCGGGCTTGGCTGGGAGGAGCCAGGAGTAAGCGGCTAACAGAGGGGCAGGCAGAGGTTGGAGGCAAAAGAGGTGGTCCCCTGAAAGTCCTGGTGATGTGATGTCATGGATATCACAAACAGGGCATTAAGGACAGCGATATAAAAAAATCAGCATTTTCTAGAGACTCGGAATCTCTTTTTTTTTTTTTTTCCCCGATGAGAAGCAACAAAGAAAAAAAGCAGATAGGGTGTTTGAAACTGTGGAAGCAAAGCCAACATTCACAATTGTACCGTACATGGACTACCCGCCACAGGCAGCTTAGTGCCGGCGATTCTAGCGCCATTACAGGCGATGCAGCCCCCATCACCGCCCTATAATACGCAGGGGGGCGGCGCCTTGGAGTAAATGACCTGGGCATATGCATGGGGGAAATCTACTTTCCCATCTTCTTTCCTACCGTTTTTTTTTACTACCGTGTCTAGAATTGGCTCTGCCGCAAACAAGAATTAGAATCAAAACAGCCGTATCCCGTGGCCGAAGCCGTTGTGCACCGTCGCTGCTGCTATTTTAGAAACGCAGGCCAGCTCGCCACGGGACACGGGGTTCGATAGAAAGAAAGGGTGACTGGTCTGACGTCTTTGGTACGCTCTTCTGTGTTTTTTTTTTTTTCTCGTGCGACCGCTGGTAAGATCTGACATATCGCATGTTCTAGCTTGTGTAGACTTGGCGCCTGAAAAGAAGGAAGAGCAAAAAAAAAAAAAAAAAAAAAAAAAACAGATCTCGAGGCCGGCGCGGCGCGGCGCAAGCGAACGCGTGTGACCCTTGTCCTGAGCCGCGGTCAACCGGTGACAGGAAAGCCAACGCCGCCATCGTCGTACAAAGAGATAAGACGGACCAAGGGCGGAGGGAGGTATAAAGAAGGGAAGCAGAAGCGGTGCGGTAGTGGTGCTGGATGGATGGGCATACACGCAGATGGACGTCGTGTACGTAACGTCCTATCCGGGACAACCGACAAGTGCAAACGACGGCATCACAGCACATTCTGCCAGTGGGAGGGCTGAAGACGAGACGCCTCGCCGACGCTGGCATCTGACTGTGCGGGTTGTTGGCCCGCGCCAGCACACAACTACCAGCATAACCCTCGTCGACCCCTTTGTCGACGCCGAGTACCGTACCGTCTTTGAGCGCTACCTGCACAGCACAGACAGCCCGCCATGGAGCAGCCAGGGCCTCGCTGCCAGCGGCGCTGACAGCCGCGGCGAGAATGTCTTGCCCTCGGTCGACCTGGTGTCGACAGAACGCCAGATATACGCCTATGCGCACTCCCTGCTCGGCCAGCTGTGCCTGCCGACACGACTTCTGCAGCAAGACGCGACCGATTTGCAGCTTTACATCGTTGAGCAGCACCGACACATGGATAGCAAGGGCAGCTCCGCTGACGGGATCCATTGCCTGGCGTGGGAGCTGCTCGAGTCTGTGCACCTGCTGCCGCTGCCAAACCTACGTCTCCGCGTGAGCAGGGTGACGGATTTGTCGGCTCACGGTCTGCTCGCGACACCACGGAGCGGCTTGATGCCAGGAGCCGTGCAGACCCTCGCCGCTGCGCAGGCCGACCCGGCGGCTACATACAGGGTGCTCCTGGTGGTTGCGCGTGATTTCTCTCGTGGCGGCGCCAACAGCGACGCGGAGCCGTACCTGGCGCAGTTTCCGCTCACGAAGATGCAACGGAAGCTCCGCAGCCGGATGCTGCTCGAGGTGGTGCGGCCAGGCAGCCTCGAAGAGCTTGAGAAGCATCTGGCCAAGAGGGGCCAGGACGGCTTCTTCTTCCACCTAGTGCATTTCGACATGCACGGCTACGTCAAGAATGACGAGTGAGTCGGCTAGCCATGCGCAAACGTGTGGGCTGGTGGTGGCTGACAATGATTTTGACCTGAAGGAACGGCACGCCGGCACCCTGGCTGCTCTTTGCCAAGCGCACGTACGCGACGCAGCGCAACGGATATCTCCTGCCCCAGACGAGGCTGGCCAAGGCTGCTGTCGTGGCAGACCTGCTGGCCATGTACCGCGTGGAAAACGTGGTGCTCAATGCCTGCCTGTCGGCGTATAACCACAAAACATCTCTGACCAACCTGGCACATCTCTTTCTGGATCGCGGCATACAGAACGTCTCGGCTATGTGGTTCTTTGTGAACTCGCAGACGGTCTTGACGTATCTAGAGACGTTTTACCACCAGCTGCTTCGCAAGGGCGCCGACTTCCACGCCGCCGCGCAGCTGGGGCGCGAAGCTGTGCGCGAGACCCCGACGATGCGCTCGGGACGACCGTACAAGGACGATTTTCTATGCGTCAACTATGGGCGGCAGGCGCATCGCACCAACAACAACATGCCGATTCCGCGTGAGCCCAGCCCGGCACCGTCCAACAAGTCGCACTCGTCGTCGGCGTCGACGTCGAACGTGTCGAGCAAGAGCCTCATGGGCGGCGGGTACTGGAAGCCGCCAACGCCGCGGCTGGGCGAGAGCTTGCTGCTGGGGGACGAGCCAGTGATGCGGATGACGCTGCACCTGCTGGAACTCGAATACAAAATGATGACGTTCCGGATCGTGTACGCGAGCGACATGCACCGAGAGCACTCGGACATGCACGCGACGGTGGACCGGCTGCTGGGAATGTGGATGAGCACCAACGCAATCGAGGAGGTGTGCTACTACCAGGGCAAGGACTTTGCGCACGCGCGCGGCGGAGGCCACGCGACGGCCGTGGCACCGCCATACAAGGAGCGGCGATCGCGGACGTCGTGGCTAGGCGGCGGGCACATGCTGCAGCAGCTGCTCTCGCCGGGGGCGACGCGGCCGGTGCGGGCGCTGGGCAGGGCGGTGCACGTGGTGCGGGACGTGGACGGGGTGGTGGACCCCGGGTGGCAGGCGGACGAGGCGACGAACCGGCGCAACGCGGAGCGGCGGGTTCTCGCGCAGGAGGGGCTGCAGCGGTTCGCGCGGCGGCTACACACGGAGGAGGACAGCTACCTCCTGCTGCTGGGGGGCGGCGACGCGGAGTGGTTTCGCAGGTTCCTGCAGCACCTGCACGCGGCGTGGTGGCTGCACATGGCCTGGGGCTTGGATGTGCCGAGCCGGAGTCCGATGCAGAGGGGGAGCGACGGGGGCGGCCGGGGGAGAGGAGGAAGGCGGGAGGGGAGTGTCGAGTCGGCGTTGGTTCTAGATGGATAGAGAGAGAGAGAAAAAAAAGTGTATACATTGCGTGGGCTTATGGTATAGAGACGGTTGAATTCCAGTCAATTTTAGGCATATTACATGAAGAAGCGTCCATCTATCTACCTTGGCGTCTTCTCTTTATCTTCATCAGTGGCTTAGACAGTACAGGTAAAGAATGTCTTGTGTACTTGTGTATACGTGTGTGCTCGCGGAACATGCGGGTGCGGATGGTGCCGGCAAGGACGGAGGCGGCAACGGAGTTTTGCAGAGCCCGGCTCATACCTTGTTTTTGATCATTATTATTATTATTATCATGATTATTTCTCTTTTTTTCTTTTTTTCTCCTAGATGATACTACAAGGTACAGGAACAGTCGGGAAGCGGAGAGGCGTTTCTTCTCTATAACGGTTGTTGCCGAAGGATGATGACGAGGAAGGGGGAGGTATGACGTAGGGGGGTGTGTGTGTGCAGTCAGCGTGTAGTCATGCTGAGTACGGCGGCTCTTGGAGGGATTGAGCGTATGGTATGAAAGATGACTGAAGGCGGGTGATTCTAGAGTATTCGATACATTTGGAATGAAGGAATCTTGTTCATGATTTTTGGGAATTATATCCCGGGATTGGGTTTTGTTTTGGTGAGGAAAGCTCGCGCGTGGTGGACGACCTCACAGGGCTGAGAGGGGGGGGGGTAACACGGCTGACGTCTTGATTACGTACTGCAGAAAGCGTTGTGAGCCGGCCACCGCTCAGGTCGTAGAACAGATGAAGAGAGACGGAGGGAGAGGGAAAGGGAAATATACTAGCACAGCTTAGGGGTGAAATATGAATACAGAAAACTTGTCAAATCGGGTAGGGCAGCATCTGGTTGGTGCTTTGTAATATGAACAGACAGATGTCGCCGCGGCTCGCCGGTTAGACCGGCCAGATGATAATACGGCTGCCACTCAAAGACGAGGCCAAGATTTTATAAAAAAATCCTCAACATCCATCGAGCACAGAGAGGGGGGA
Organism: Niveomyces coronatus; assembly: GCA_018831755.1. Taxonomy (NCBI): domain Eukaryota; kingdom Fungi; phylum Ascomycota; class Sordariomycetes; order Hypocreales; family Cordycipitaceae; genus Niveomyces; species Niveomyces coronatus. Next base: position 14,665 of record JAFEME010000335.1, read on the forward strand.
GGGGGGGGGGTCCTCTCAGTCACTCTCCACCACACACACCCTCACCAACCCAGCGAGCAATTTTCCTTTCCCCTCGCCAGCTTTCAACATTCCCATCTCAGACTTATTAGAGTCCGTCGTCGTTGTCGCCAGCCCCCCTCGTTTGACGCCGCAAACGCACACACACACACACTCGCCCCATATACGAAACATTCCCTACGACTTCTAACAGCATCAGACCTTTTTTTTTCTCGTACGGCCATGGCCTCGACCGCCACCGACGTCGTCGGCAACGGCGACGCGGATATCCTCCGTCCACGGCCTCGCAAGCCCGCCGCCCTCGCCGCCGTCCTCAACCACGATGCTACCCCCGCCGCCGCCAGCAGCCTCAGCATCGACAGCGTCGCCACGAGGTATGAAGAGAGAGCCCTTGTTCGAATCAAAAAAAAAAATTTCCTGCTAAAAACTCTCGCGTTGTCCTAGCGGCCGCTCGACCCCGATCCCCGAAAACGCACCCCCCTCGACAAAATCCATCTCCTCGGCCCGCAAGACCCTCCGCGCCGAGCAGCGCGAGCAGCAGCAGCAGCACCATCAGCAGGACCAGGTGCTGCGGCAGCACCACCGCCGCCGCCGCATCTTTCCCACCACCGACTTCGCCTCCCGCCTCTCCCACTTCGACCCGGACTCGGACCACCGAGACTTCCACGGCTTCTTCAACCTCTTCTGGATCGGCCTCGCCATCATGGGCATCACCACCATGCTGCGCCACATGAAGGACACCGGCTACCCCTTCACCTTCCAGATTTGGTCCCTCTTCACCGTCAAGCTCTGGCACCTCGCCGTCGCCGACCTCCTCATGGTCGCCACCTCGGCCGTCAGCCTGCCCCTGCACCGCCTCTTCCGCGCCGCCCCCGCCGCCGGCCCCTGGACCTGGAAGCGCGCCGGCATGGCCCTCCAGAGCGCCTACCAGGCCCTCTGGCTCGCCCTCTGGGTCGCCGTCCCCTTCTGGCTCGAGTGGACGTGGACCGCCCAGGTCTTCCTGCTGCTCCACACCATGGTCCTGCTCATGAAGATGCACTCCTACGCCTTCTACAACGGCCACCTCTCCGAGACGGAGAAGCGCCTGCGCCGCCTCGACAGGCCCGCCTCCCGCCGCGGCGAGGACGACCTCTCCCCGCCCTACATCTACCCCGTTGCCGCGGAGAACCGCCGCTCTAGCAAGGCCGGCCTCAACCTCGAGCAGCTCCAGAAGCCGCAGGGCCCGAAACCCACCAACGGCATACTCGCCGAAGAGGTCCGCGACGACCCTACTACCAACACCGCCACCACCACCACCACCACAATATCCTCTCGACAACAGGAATCACCTCCCAGCCTCGCAGACGCCCTCACTACCACCACTCAGGAATGCGACCCCCAAGACGAGGTCGAGCTCCTTCGCGACGCCCTCGCCCGCGAGCTCACCTCCCCTCTCGGCAACGTCACCTACCCCCGCAACCTCACCTGGTCCAACTACATCGACTTCCTCTTCTGCCCGACCCTCTGCTACGAGCTCGAGTACCCCCGCGCCCCCCGCATCAACTGGACCTCCCTCGTCTCCAAGATCATCGCCGTCTTCGGCTGCATCTTCCTCCTCACCATCACCTCCGAGGACTTCATCCTCCCCGTCCTCGTCGACGCCGAGGCCCGCCTCGCCGCCCTCCGCCTCGCCAGCCTGGACACCTCCTCCCTCCCCGTCTCCGAGACGCTCCTCATCCTCGCCGAGACCATATCCTGGCTCCTCTTCCCCTTCATGCTCACCTTCCTCCTCGTCTTCCTCGTCATCTTCGAGTACGTCCTCGGCGCCATGGCCGAGATCACCCGCTTCGCCGACCGCCGCTTCTACGCCGACTGGTGGAACTCGACCGACTGGATGGAGTTCTCCCGCGAGTGGAACGTCCCCGTCCACGCCTTCCTGCGCCGCCACGTCTACTCCGCCTCCCGCCCCCTCGCCGGCCGCACCGGCGCCACCGCCATCACCTTCCTCATCTCCGCCGTCGGCCACGAGATCGTCATGGCCTGCATCACCAAGAAGATCCGCGGCTACGGCTTCGTCTGCCAGATGCTCCAGCTGCCCATCGTCATGCTCCAGCGCACCAGGTGGGTCCGCGGCAGGCGGACCCTCAACAACGTCTGCTTCTGGGCCTCCATGATCCTCGGTCTCTCCCTCATCTGTGCCCTCTACGTCTTGATCTGAGAGGATACAAGGGTTTGGGGGGGAGGATGGAGATGGGGATGGGGATTGGGCTTTCATCAACCAACATAAACAAAAAATAACAAAGAGGAGAAAGGAACGAATACATACATGCGTGACGTGGAAGCTGTGTGGGATGCACATAGTCTACATTTAATTGTACATTAGAAACCGCGTAGCGTCATCTACATAAAACCCCCTTTATAATTCATCACTGTCTACAGCATGCATTTTACCAACCTCCGCCATGCTTTCTCAACAAGATTGTGTCTCACGTGGCGAATCATCATCATCATCATCATCATCATTTGCACCCTCAATACACACGGTACCATGTTGGATAGTAAAGTCATTGCTATCTACCTCGTCCAACTCATAATCATGGGCAGCTAAAATACACCCTCGCGCTGTCCTAAACGGCGCACGAGAGACATTATGCCATCGTCTTAGCAAAAAAAGAGAAAAAAGGCAACCTTCATAAAACAGAAAAAGAAAAAGTCCATAACGACCCATGACGCAGCCATCCCTGCGTCAGTGTAAAAGAAAAATCATGAAAAGAAATGGTCAAACTCCATACAACTTTTTGTGCTGATCCAGATTCCCGAATTTTTTTTCTTGCATGATTTAGTCAACCTCCTCCATGGCGCTGTCACCGGCGGCAGCGGCAGGGGCGCCCTCATCGGCGGCAACCTCAGCAGGAGCAGAGTCATCCTCCTCGATGTTGAGGCCGAGCTGCACGAGCTTGTGGATGCGCTCAGCGAAGCCAGCAGGCTCGTCAATAGTGAAGCCAGAAACGAGGAGCGAAGTCTCGAAGAGGAGCTGGACAATGGACTTGACAGTGCGGTCGTTCTCGCCATCAGTCTCGACCTTAGACTTGAGCTCCTTGATGATAGGGGACTTGGGAGAAATCTCAAAGGTCTTCTTGGAGGACATGTAGCTGGACATGGAAGTGTCGCGGAGGGCCTGGGCCTTCATGATGCGCTCCATGTTGGCAGACCAACCAAACTGGCCGGTACGGATGGCGCAGGGCGAGAGGCCAAGCTTCTGGGAGACGACAACCTTCTCGACCTTCTCGCCGAGAACATTCTTCAGGCTCTTGGCGAGCTCCTCGTACTCCTTCTCCTCGGCCTCGCGAGCCTTCTTCTCGTCGTCAGTCTCCTCGAGCTCGAAGTCTTTGGTGATGTCAACGAGCTTCTTGCCCTCGAACTCCTTGAGCTGAGTCATGGCATACTCATCAATGGGGTCAACAAGGAAGAGAACCTCGAAGCCCTTCTCCTTAAGTGTGTCAAGGAAGGGCGACTTGGAAACGGCCTTGATGGACTCGCCGGTGATGTAGTACATGTTCTGCTGGTGCTCGGGCATGCGGGTGACATAGTCAGTGAGAGAAGTAAGCTCATCGCCAGACTTGGTCGAGTTGAAGCGCAGGAGCTTGGCAAGGGTCAAGCGGTTCTGCGAGTCCTCGTGGATGCCAAGCTTGAGGTTCTTGGAGAAGGCGCTGTAGAACTTGTCAAACTGCTCCTTGTCCTCGGCAATCTCGTTGAAGAGCTCGAGGGACTTCTTGACAATGTTCTTCTTGATGACCTTCATGATCTTGTTCTGCTGGAGGGTCTCACGGGACAAGTTGAGAGGCAAGTCCTCGGAGTCGACAACACCCTTGACAAAGGACAGCCACTCGGGAATGAGCTCGGTGGCATCATCGGTGATGAAGACACGACGGACGTAGAGCTTAATGTTGTTCTTAGTCTTCTTGGTCTCGAAGAGGTCAAAGGGAGCACGCTTGGGAACGAAGAGGATGGCGCGGAACTCGAGCTGACCCTCGACGGAGAAGTGCTTGACGGCAAGGTGGTCCTCCCAGTCGTTGGAGAGCGACTTGTAGAAGGAAGCGTACTCCTCCTGGGTGATGTCCTGAGGGTTGCGAGTCCAGATGGGCTTCTGCTTGTTGAGCTCCTCCTCCTCAATCTTGGTCTCCTTGATGGTCTTTGTCTTCTTTTTCTTCTCGCCCTCCTCCTCATCGTCGACTTCCTCGACCTTGGGTTTCTTGTCATCGTCAACCTCCTCAACCTCGGCGGCGTCCTCATCAGGGACCTCCTTCTCGGTCTCCTTGGTGACGTGGAGGTAGATGGGGTACGAGATGAACTCGGAGTGCTTCTTGATGACCTCCTTGATCTTGGACTCCTGCAGGTAGTCGGCCTGCTCGTCCTTCAGGTGGAGGACAATGGCGGTACCGCGACCAAGCTGCTCACCCTCGGTATCGGCGGCAATGCTGAAAGTGCCACCAGCAGACGACTCCCAGACGTACTGCTCGTCATCGTTGTGCTTGGAGATGACGCGAACCTGGTCGGCGACGAGGTAGGCCGAGTAGAAACCGACACCGAACTGGCCAATCATGGAGACATCAGCACCGGCGGTGAGCGCCTCCATGAACTGCTTGGTGCCAGAGCGGGCGATCGTTCCAAGGTTGTTGACGAGATCCTGAGCAAAGTTAGCATGTCTTCACTTGCTGTCATGTATGTGCCATGTACGTACAGCCTTGGTCATACCGATACCGGTATCGCGGATGGTGAGAGTCTTGTTCTCCTTGTCGGGGATGATGTCGATGCGCAGATCCTTGCCAGACTCGAGCTGGTTAGGATCAGAGAGCGCCTTGTAGCGGATCTTGTCGAGAGCATCGGAGGCATTGGAAACCAGCTCTCTCAGGAAGATCTCCTTGTTGGAGTAGACGGTGTTGATGATGAGAGAGAGGAGCTGAGAGATCTCAGCCTGGAACTCGAAAGTCTCGGCCATTGTGAAGGGTATCAAGGGTTTGTGTATGATTCTGGAGTACATCAGTTAGCCAGCTGCAAAAAAAATTAAGTTGAACTTGTTCGTGGCGGTGAAATATAGAGTAGCGGGGCAGCAACGGCTTCGCAGACAGGCGCCCACCAGCCAGCGAAAGCTAATCGCGAATGGCAAAGGTAACGGCAGTGGAAGCCCCATGCTCAGATTGGACTGCAGAAGCTTCTTGAAGCTTACCACTTGCCAGCAGCGGGAGGGAGAGACAAGAAAGCGGGAGCCTACCTAGACGCTTAGATGGAAAAGCAAACGAGTATGCACAGCTCTAGACAATTGTGTGTTGTCGAAGAACTCGCGGGACAGCTTTGTAATGGAAGGGGAGACAATATGAAGAAAAGTTGATGAGAATGAAGGGTTCGAGAGAGGAAAGGGAAAAAAAAAAGAAGCGGAAGGGAAGAGCTAAAAAGGGTTGTGCCAGCTACTATTCAGAGGCAGAGTTTCCATGAGTTTCTACGGAGTCAACTGTCGGTGCCTTTCCACAGCAACGAGCTAGCGGGGTTCTGATTGGTCGAGACGAAGCTGGGGCACAGGGGAGAGGGGAGGGGGGGGTTGGAGGGGATGTTTCTAGCATGAGCCAGGCCTACCGACCTGCAGCCTGTGGGTGCTAGATGATTCTTTTTCCCACCGCCCCTCTGCCTATTCCGTTTGCCCACAGCTGCCCCTCTGTGACTGCCTGCCTGCCTAACCATCTTGTCGATGGGTTGCGGTGTCTGGCCGCTGAAGATACTGCATGTAGCACCAGGCGAAACATGAAAGCAACGCTGTGGCTGGTCAGAAAATCAACAACAACCTTGTTGGTCACTTCCGTCTTTTTGTTTTTTTTTTTTTTTTTAGTTCTGTAGGTCATACGTGACATCTTGGCTTCATTCATCAGTGATGCATCGGTGATTAGTCCTCTGTTTTCTGTCTGGTTGCCTCCTCGCTTTTCTCCATTCACTTCAAGGGTACTTTGGACCCCAGCACATGTACCTACAGTTACAGTACCTCCATGTGTGGAAACTTCTCGCCTCTGTAAGCGCCGCCTCTTGCCGGTTGGACTCCACACACCTAATTCTTCTTATCTTATCACTTATAAAAAAAAATAGTGAACATCGGCTTCGACAGCAAACAAAACATGGGCGAATTCTCCAATGCCACTATGTATGACCCGAGCAGCATTACGTCGTGTCATCTTGGTCATCTCTGCTTTACTCAGTGGGAATCTATCGTCTTCCGTCAGCCAATGCCTGACTTCAGGCTCGGCTGGCACATCATCGGGACCGTGTATACATTCATGCAGCCTTGTATTATTAGCCCCTCAAACTTGTCCAGCCGACAGCTCATTCTGGAAGATTCGCCATAATATACGGGCTATGCAAATAGCATAACTTGGAGAATGCTCGGATGCTTCGTTTCAAGCCTATATTCTACGACTTTCCATGACGTTGTACAGTGTCGGACAGCAAATTCTCGCAGTAGTGGGCCCAAGGCCCCATCTCGGCGTGCAGCAGCGCCATCAGAAGCTGCCCTTGAGGCTTCTTTCAGCGACAGGCAAGTCCAAGTCGACGACGATGGGCTTGTTAAACTGTTTCCCTCCAGTATGCGGGAACTTGCTCTTGAGAATGGCCGCATTGACTACGCATGTTTCTCTACGCCACGTCCCATCGTTATCGAGAGCAGCGTCCCCTTTCCTCCCGGTCAGATCAACTAGGCTGATTTTCTTATTGCCTCCAGCGCCAGGATCTTGCCATGACGGCCTACCGTCAGTCGCTTGGGCATACCGGCGGTCCAGATCCCATACTATGCGCGAAACGCCGCGGCCCTCATGCAAGTGCCCGCACAGGGCCAGTCGCGGTCGGACGCTCCAAAGCGATTGCTGCAGAGCTTCGCAGCCGGCAGGGCGGTCGACGCCGCCACGATCATCGCAGTGTCCCAGTGGCGGCGTGTGCGTCACCACTATATCTACACTGGAAGGTATGGCCTCCCATGGCGAAGAGGGACCGAGCCGTGCCCTATTTGTTGCAGGTAGTGTTCTATCATCCCCTATTAACGCTGAGCTAGTAGTTGAAGAATAATAAAAGGCCCAGCAGCCAAACTTGGGCGCATAGGGTGACCCGAAGACAGTGAACTCTGTGCCAGGTCCAGTTGGCGACGACAGTCGAATGGTGGCAGTCTCGTGCTGGAGGTAGGTTAACGAAGAGGAGCCTCTAAGGAGTGCCAGGCATTCCTCGTGTGACTGTAAGTCCTGATTGTGAAATGCGGTCCCGTGTTTGGCATAAAATTCGCGGTCAAGTGTTATGTCATGGTTGCCTAAGGTTGTCAGCTACAACTTGGGACCTCAAACACTCTCAGCGACTGACCAGCGACTATGATCTTGGCTTCGTAGGGCAGTCTTTCCAACCACTTGACTGCTTTGGAAAGCTACAAAAGAGAATCACGGCTTAGCTCCAGCGCCCTTTGCCTTACACAGCAGACCAAAACACACCTCTGAGTAACTACCCTGGTTGGTAATGTCGCCTGCATGAATGAGGACATCACCGGGAGGGAGGCTCACTGTGCAATTATGCGTGTCGGATATACAGACGATCCGGGTGCGACGATGTGGTCGAGCATTTGCTTCGCTTTGCGGCGACATTGTGTGACTGAAAACCATCGACTTTGTAGTATGTATGAGGGAAGAGCGCGCCTCGTTACCCCTCCCAAGCCGGCTAACAGACAGCCATCATTAATGGTCTGGAGTCGTTTGAGGCATCCGTAGTATGAATGCGCAGAGCACATGGTTCCGCTTGATGCGTTTGGACATGACGTCCTGTCGGGGGGCGCCAACCCTCGGATATAGGCCATACTAATCAAACACCTAAAAGAAAAAAAATTGTTGGCAGCATTTGTTGCAATGAATCGTTCGTGAAGCGATGCGAGCTGCTTGCAGCGGTCGAAGCGGAGCTAGCCGACCCCTAGGCGCGCTTTAATATTCTCCGGCAAAGGAACAAGTGAGCTCTCTCGAAAAGCCGGATCATTGGATAGAAGAGAAGGTGGATGGATGGATGAACCAGGATGCAGTGTGGTGCAAGTATATTATTATATCATAATGGTAATTTCGGCCGGCTCCAGTTGACGTGCCGATGGGCTGGCTAGGATGGGTCGTCCTTCGACGTCTAACTAGTAGAGCCACCAAACGAGGCGGAGTACGGATATAGGTGTGATATACGTGATGTACTTGGTGAGAAAACAGAAAAGCAGCCTTCACGACGTGTAAGGCGTGAAATATTCATTGAAAGCATCTCGCAAATCTGCAGTGTAGGTACAGAGAGCAATAAGCCCGAGATGGGTATATACTTTTTTATACATTTATATGCGAGGTTGGCATAATTACTATGCATTGTGCACTACTCTCTGATGTAGGGTAGCTGGTAAACATGGATGGGATTTGAAGCCGTGAATAAAACCGAAGAGTCGAGCCAAGGCACGCGACTTGCTATGTTCACTTTGCAACTATGCGTGTGAAGCTGTAAATTATGTTATGGGTTCCATTGGGTTTGGATTGCCACAGGTTAGCCGTATCTGCGTTGCGATGATGATGATGATGATGGTTTCGCAAACAAGCCATCCGGCACGCAGCTGCTGCACATTTTATAACCAGTTGCAGAACGTACGGTCATCTCTCGGTGTGGTCAAGTACGGCTACCTCACAGCGCTACCTCAGTACTACTCACGAAGGACCCCGGCTTGCAGATTAGCACCAATTTGGGCGCGCTATCCGGTAGCAGCACCTCTAGCTCGAGACCAATCACCGGAACTTTCAGAGCTTGAGCCCACGGGTAATATCCAAACAGTCGGCATCGAGCACGGATGGCTCTGTGTATAAACTGTCTCTGAGCAGCAGACTCTGTGCAGTTCAAGGCTACCGCTTATGCCGCATGCAGGCACAGTCCTGCATGGATGGAATCAATCTTGCTCAATGGTTGTGACGAGAGCGGTGCTTGGATCTGTGGCGATGCCGGGGCTCATTTAGTAGTGCCAGAAAAAGCAAAAATGCATTGCCACTGGGGAACTTGCCGTACCTGTACTTGATACAATACGTGGGAAGGTAGGTGTACCTTGGTACAGTAGTCGGCGCCTTCTGGCAGCTCTGTACCGCGTTTGTTAGCCCTCGCCCTAATCCTCGAAGCCTCCTATTCCCCGGGTGGGCCCTTGTCAGTCACTGTTTTTACTGCACGAGACAGTTAGCACAGTACTGTACAGTAGCTCTCCTGTATGTGTGTACAGTACCTCCCAGGTTAGTACCTAGTCTAGCATCACCAATCCGCATCACCACGTCAGTTAATGCGTCCATCCCATGCACCGCGCAAGGTGAGCATTGCCCTGCTCCGCCTTTGCACATCTCTGGATACGCTTCTGCTACCTCTTTTGCCCAAACTGCCTCTTCTATCCCATCCTGGCTCGAACCTCACTCTGCCCTTCATCTCGTGCCGTCTTGTTGCGGGTTGTGGCGCGCATCGTCCGTCCCTCTGCCGCTCTGAGCAACCCACCACCCCCCCCCGGCCCATACCGTCAACGCTATTTTGGCCTGCCTGATCTCAGGGGAGACACCCAAGCCAGCTATCGATTCTGCGACAACAAGTTCTGCTTCATTTGCGCAACTGCCGATTTTTTTCGTCATACATTGTACAAGCCGTCGAGAGAAAAACAGCGTCGACATTGGTGACGTGCTGTCCTGGAAAGCAGCATTTCTTTTTATCTTTTTTTTTTCTCCCTCTCTGTCTCTCTCTCTTTGAAATCTTCATCATTACTTGCTCGCTCAATCTCCGCTACGACCTGACACCACCCATCTAACCGGCCTCTGTGGAAGCATTTATTATCAGCCCCCAGCCATCCTGCCGCCGCTGAATCAATGGCTGCTGTGGCCTCGGTGCCGGGGCCATCCACGGCCTTGACACCTCCCGGCAGCAGTCACGGTAACGGAAATGGCTGGGCATATTCGCAAAGCAACAACACAGAGGTATGTTGTTTGTTGCCTGCGTCTGAAGCTTTGCCCCGAGCATTGATTGAGCATTGGTCAGGGGCGGGCCAACAAGCGGCAGACTAGCTCAGCAACTAATCAACCATTGTCTCAGCAGAATCACATCGACGAAACCCGGAACACGTCCTATGACGAGACCCAGAGAAGCTTTGACTTTTCTCCCAACGACACACATTCTTCCTCCCGGACGTCGAGCCATGATATAACTGCCCGAAAAATGCGGTCTGCGGACAACCTGCACAGCTCCAAGTGGTCCAGGACCTCGGACTTTCAACGGGACACGCTTCCTGATCTGTCAGAAGACGAAAAAGCTCAAAGCGGCCAGTTTGTTTATAGTGAAGATCAATCGAAATGGATCCACAGAGACAAGCTGGCGAGGATAGAGACGGAAGAGCTCGAGGCTGCCGGCTTCTTCCTCCCCAGGGCGCGGGCCCCCAGCAGGCAGCGCAGAAACGAGAGTCGCCTGAGCCACAATACCGAGTCCGAACCAAACTTGTCTAGCCGGCCAAAGAGGGACACAAACTCCCTCGAGCCGCTCTCCTCATCGCCTCCGAGCTGGGACCTGCGGACCCCGCAGGAAATCGCCGAAGCCCAGGAAAGCTCGTACTTTGCCGCGAACGCGCTCACGGGAAGCACTCGAATCCCGGTGGCCAAGCTGAGCCCGGCTCCGATCCCCCTCGACTTTCTCGAGCATGGATCGCTCGCCGCCCGCCAAAACTCGGACGAGGAGGACCGTCTCCCCTACGTGAAGACGCGCTCTCGCAGCGCGAGCGCCGCCTTCAGGGATAACAGCAGTGTCGCGTCGCGGGGAAAGCGTTCCATCACCGACACGTCACCCAAGAAGCACGCGCGCAAAAACAGCTCCAGCACGCCCACGCGACCCAGCACAAGAGGAAAGGACTCGCCCGGCAGCGCGGGCTCGCGGCCGGCAACACGAGCCGGACGCGCGGCGTCGCGAGCTAAGCACCCCGAGGGCGAGCCCCCCTGGATGGCCAACACCTTCAAGCCCGATCCGCGACTGCCGCCCGATCAGCAGATCCCCCCGTTCGTGGCCAAGCGGATAGCCCAGGAGCAGATGGAAAAGGACGGCACCTTTGGCGACGCGTACGACAAGGACTTCCGCCCCCTCAACAGCAACTCCCTCGGCATTGCCAAGGCCAACGGCGCCGCCGACCCGGAAAAGTCCTCGGACCAGCAGCAGCCTGCCGCCGACGAGGAATGGCCGCTCAAGCCCGCCGCCATCACCAACCGCCCCCTCATGCGCACCGGATCCATGTACTCGACCATGCCCAAGATCACCGACAAGCCGCCCGGCACGCCGGTGTCCAGTCCCCGACCGGCAACCACCACACAGATGCAAAACGTAATGAGCTCCCCGCAGACGACGTCGAAGATACAGCAGACGCCACCGCTCGATCCAGACGATACCAAGAAGGCCGGCTGCGGCTGTTGTCTGGTCATGTGAACCGACCAACAACAACTGGGAAGCTTTCCAAAAAAACCTTGACGACTTGAACGAATTTCACATCTCTTTTTTTTTTGTCGTTGTTCATCATACTCCGTCTCTCATACTTTCATTAGCCTTTTTTTTTTATTATTCCCACGCCTTTTCTTTTCGGTCTTTTATGAGCTATTCTGCGTACCGGCGGCCATGGAACCCTTTGCGACCAGACGTTTCTTCTCCCCATCCTCCTCGGAGCGTACGCATTACCGACTCTTTTTTCCGATTATCCCCCCTTGTTCTTCCATTTGTGCGAAATCAAAGTCGCGACTTTCTCTCGCGCTCGCCGAGAGACTAGAGAGAAACAGAGTATACTGCGAAAGCATGGAGGGAAAAGAAAAAAGCAAGCAGCCTTTTTGCTTTTCGATCGTCTATTTCAGCCTGCCTCTTTTCCTGCGTCCGCTCCTCACCAAAATCTACAGAGCACTCGCATTATTCATTGCGTTTTTCTTTCCACGGGACACGAGTGTTCTTTTCTCCTCTCCGAAGAAAAAGAAAATCCTCGAGGCGTTTTATTTTATTCCCCCATGCCCAATTGGACAAACCTGCCTGCCAGTCTTTGTAATCTTTTTGAACTCGTCTTCTTCTCCCATCGTTTTTCGTCATTCCCACCATCAGAAATCTCAAGGCCCTTTTTTTTCCTTGTATTCCTCTTTTTCCCTTTTTTTTTCTTGGGCGTGTCTAGGGAGGAAATACTAGAATTGAATTTTTTTCTCTTCACCCTTTTAGCAATCTCTCTTTCTCTCTGCTTCGCTTCCCTTTCCTTCTCGCCGTCGGTCCCTGTCAACGGAGAATGATTGGGGGAGGGGATTTTAAATGCGCCCCTTTGGCTCTTTTTTTCTTTTTTTCTTTTTTGAACTGCTCATGGATATAGCCTTATTTTTGCGCTTCTGTCAAAGACGAGAGGTACAAGATTAAACAGAATATTGACTAAAAAGACGAAAAAGAAAAAAAAACAGAGAACATATTCCTGCACAAGCAATCTTCTAGCCGCCCACTGTCTTACCTACGTACCGCCTCATCCTCAGGTGAAGAAGCTGTGCAACCACATGTACTGTCACCGCAAATCCTCCCTGACCGCCTCGTTCCAATCACAGCTGCCTTGTACGTGTCTTTTGGTGTTTCAATGCATTCATTGTGGCTGTCTAGACTGTACACACCGCGTCGAGACCTTCCGCCTCGGCGGGCCCTATACTTATGACCAATCTCTCCGTTACCCGTTACCAATTCTCCTCCCTCTTCTTTCCCGCAAACTAGGATATTTTTTTTATTCTTCCCCTTCTTTCCTCTTGCGGTGCCAGTGAAATAAAAACAACAAGACCACCCGCATCAGTCCACAAGTCAGAGACAAAACAGCCAAAGGCCGTCCATTAAGACAAACCACATCGTCAGACGACGCACAAGGGACATGAACTAGTCGCCTCCAGGATATCATCCATCTCAAGTCCTCTGTCGCAGTGAGCTATTGGAGTAAAGAAGATAGAGCAAAATCAAAAAAAAAAAAAAAAAAAAAGAGAAATAGAAACCTTGGTCCATAGAAACAATCGTACACGTTATGCATAGTTGAACAGTCGAGACAACCCATTCGTCTCGCATTTCCATCCCATTTTTCATCTCGTCTCCGCATGCCCTGACAGGACAGGCCAAATTATATTCCCCAACCGTCAACCGATTCTTTCCTGCAGGCGTCATCATCTGCAATGTGTTCAGCTGTCACGTCGCGAGGCTATCGTAGACACTCCATCTCGCGCTTGTCTCGCGCTCGCATCCTTCGCTCATCTCGTAATTCGGCTTCGCGGAAGCTCAAGCCTCCGCGACGCGGGCGGCTGCGCCGCCTCTCATCACGGTCTCTACACCACTAATGGTAGTTGCCACCCCAGCCGCGCTGCTGCTGACCACCTCCGTAGTAGCCACCGCTACCGAAACCTTGGCCACCGTAGGAGCCATAAGGAGTGTTGCCGTGCTGGTTGCTTCCGGCTCCTCCGCCCATTCCATAAGCACCACTACCGTGGCCCCCATGGCCGTGCAGATGGTTCGGGTAACCGCCATACGCACCACCCATCTGCGAGGTCTGAGGGGGAGGCAGACCACTTCCCTGACCGCCAGGACCAGCATTGGTGGCGGAACCAGGACGAGCACCTCCCATTGATGGAGATGGGCCCGATGCACTCTTGCCGTCGCCAAAGGGCTTCAAATCATCCGCACCAGAAGGGCCAGAACTGCTCTGGGATTGGCTACCGAAACCCTGTCCCTGAGACTGAAAGGCGGAGCCGCCCCGCGGAAAGCTGTCATGAGAACCGCTGAACCCAGTCGCACCAAGCCCGGTTTGAGAGCCGCCTTGGCCGGCACCTCCACGGCCATAGTCACCGAGCCCAGAACCGGCGCCGTTATCGCGATGAGCATTGGATGGGGCGTAGTTGGCTGGTGAGCTGGCGTGGTCATATGGCGCATTAGGCGAGACACCGTACGGCTGACCATACATACCCCCCTTTCCGTAAGGACCGAAATTCCCCTGGCCATAACCCGAGTAGTACTGCTGGTAGTATGGGTAGTACGGGTGGTTGTAGCCAGGGTATTGTTGCGCGTGGCCCTGTGGCTGGGATCCGGGGGCTCCCGTTTGCGCATGCTGACTACCTGGTTGTCCTGGAGGAACCTGCTGCTGTTGGGCCTGAGCAGTTGGGTTCGGGGTGGAGTGTCCGCTGTTCTGGCTATCGCTAGAGACACCGAAGCGAGGCTGAGCATGGGACCCGGCACTTTGTGGATATTGGCTCAGGGTGTCGGCCTGAGTAGCGGCATTGTATGCTCCAAGAGGTCGCTGTTGGGCGTCTTGCTGGCCGTGAGGCACCTGCTGGTGCCCATAATGTTGGTTGTAGTAGGTGCTGTAGGCATTGCGGTCCTGCTGATTCCCGGAGTAGTAGTTGGAATACTCGGTTGGGGCGGCGGAGCTGAACGCGCCCTGTGGCGGTGCTTGGGATGTGGCGGAAGAGAAGCTATCGAAAGGGGGCTGCTGAGACGCCGGTGCGGCCTGATGGCCGAAAGGATCAATCGGTTTCTGGGCCTGATGATCCTGCGTAGCGGCGTGTCCATAACGTCCGTATTGTTGACCGGAAGCTGTACCTTGGGCAGCAGCTGGAACAAGGGTTAGCTAGCTCCCACGTGTGGATCATGACTCGACTCGAAAACAAGCAACTTACGCTGAGTGGGAATTTGTGCGGAAGACCCAGCACCTGGGAGAGTATTAGCTCGATTCGGGGTCTGTGAGATATTAAGAGCAGGGCTCAAAGGCGCGTGTCGCATACCAGCTACAACAGCGGGTTTTGAGAAAGCCTCCGGCACGGCGACAGGCTGAGTGGGAAGGGGCAACGAGGTCCGCGGCTGTGCGACGGGTGAATCAGCAGGAGGTTGTCCTCGCGTCTCTGCATCCTCGCGGTCGCCGTCGACCTCGTCGTCCACGTCGGTCAGATTGAAAGCGCCGAACTGGACGGCGGCACGGTCGACATCGCGATTTGTGGGCATGCGAACAGCTTCTTCCTGATCAAGAACGCGGCGTTGGAAACTGGACACTCGGTTATTTCTGTCAGTGGTCGCTTTGATGGCAGAGGCAGCGTAGCCACTGATTGGTGCACGCTGGTGCTGCTGTTGGGCGGCTGAGAGGGGAGTTGCGGCCGAAGTGATGGGGCTCTGTCGTGGATCCCAAGAGTCAGCAGCGGTGCTTGCAGCGGTGCCCGTTGCGGGCGGCTGGGAGTCGTCAATAACCTGTTCGAGGTTGGTCTCGGTGAGATGATCCTTGGAGGGAGCCAGCGCAGGCTCGACAATAACCACTTCAGAGTGAGAAGCAACGGGCGTCGAGTCTTGTTCGGTGTCAGCGGTCTGGGGTTCGGTAGTTGAGGCGGAAGAAGCCGTGGGCGCGGTAACGGGTACTGGTTCGGCTGAAGGAGTGGGTTCGGAAGGTTGATGAGACTTTGTGGCCTCGACGGAATGAGCTGGCTTATCTGGGACAGTCGACTGGCGAAGCATGCTTGCCCAGGTCTTGACAATGGGAACGCCGCCCTTGTGGTGCTCGATCTGTTCGGAGACTACACTGCTCTCAAACGTCGTGGACTTGACCTTGCTGTCACTCCATGCGGGCGACTCCTCGGTAGGAACAGACAACTGATGGTTTTCCTTGTTGCGAGTCGCACCATTGGTAGGGGGTTGCGTGCTGCGGCCGCGAGCAGCGCCACCACGTCCTCCACGCTCTGCGGCTCTGCCGCGTCCCCTGGCTCCTTCAGAAACATTGCGGCCGCCCCGAGGAGCTCGTCCGGTAGCGCCTGGCTGCTCTGTGGCACTGGGTGTGGCAGAAACAGTATCTTTGGCCTTTGTACGTGAGGGCTTCTTGGTCTTGGATACTTCGCCCCATTGAGAGATTGTACCTGTGGGGTGGAGGGGGAGAGCGGTCAGCAACGCCACAGACAGAGAGAGAGGTTTGCGAAGCGGCATGAACGCGTCACTGTCAACGAGAATTGATGACATCTGGAGAAGAGTGCTTGCGCGTACGTGGCGTCATGTAGAAAGAAGCTGAGTGGGAAGGATGGGGAGATGGCAAAACTCACCTTCAGCAATGCGCGTGACAGCTTCGGATTGATCACCGTTTGTCTCTTGAAGAGCGAAAAGAACGTCGGCCTCGGACCAGTCTGGGAACATCTCGCGGATGACAGAAGTCTTATCTCCATACAGCTTGCGGAGCTCGCCAAGGTCGCCCTCGTCGTCAAAGGCGGCGGGGGAATCGCTGGCATCAGGCTTATTACCAGCAGCGTTGGGCCTGCGACCTCCGCGACCAGCGAAGCCGCCTCGACCACAACGGCCTGAGCCTCTACCGCGCGTGGCGGATGATCTTGTTGTGACCTCGGACATGGGGGGAAAAAGGGTTGGATCGAGAGTAGATGGTTGGGGGGGGGCTGAGGGTGAAGTGCAAAGAGTATGCAATTTGACGGTGGTGTGTGACAGGGCAGCGGGCCGACTGAGCTGGCCTCTGCAAGAAAATAGAGACAAGCAGAGGTGCTTTTTGCAAAAAGAAGAGAGCCGGCTACCGAGTCGGAGACGACAGGCGGGCAGGAGGAGGTTGTCGACAATTGCGGGCGACGATGAATTGCAGTTGATGAGGAGTGATGGAGAGAGTGGAGGAGGTTTTGTTGGAAGCGAAGGGGAGGGTTTTCCCAAGGTGCAGCCGGTGCGAAGGTATTATAGTGGCACTACTGTATGAAGGTTTTTGACGCCTACTACTACTCACCTAGCGGTTGGTGACAGCGACACGCCGCGGGCGCTGGTTGGGCATCCCCAGCCCACTGCAAACCAGCACCACCCAGCTGTGCCCGGGCTCTGACGTCTCTCTCGCTTGCCGCTAAAGCCTGCCGCTATAGGCTTTCTCTTGCCTCGCAAGCCAAGCCGCAACCACGACTGTTTTTTTCTTTTGGTAGGCAAGGGGAGGGGGGGACGGAAGCTACTGTAGGTACACGACCTCACTGGGCTAGAGGTAAGTGCCCGTGGGTGACTAGTGGGTACTTTGACAGTACCTACCAAGGTATCTTAAAGTACATCAACGTAGGAGGCACAGCTCAGCGACTTAGCACGTAGAAGGTAGTAGATGTCCTTGTACCTCTGCAGGTAACCCAAATGCTGCCGCACACCGATCGCTGCCTGATGCGGTAGCCCACCGCGCCTGCAGTAGCGACGACCTAGTACTAAGGTACCTCTGTGCTGCCCAGGGCAACGTGCCTAGGCAAGTATTGTTACATGACCGACGCCGCCTTTTCCACCTTGTACCTACTGTACCTCTAACCTACAGGTACCTACTCCTACCTAAAGTAAAATATGTGCTGTATATGCCTGGCACTACTGCATGTACAGTAGCTTTTCGCGACGCTCTGACGCATCTTAAAAAAAAAAAAAAAAAAAAAAAAAAAAA